>JASCZI010181266.1:1286-23995 GCA_036250425.1 Stylosanthes scabra | reverse complement strand
CTAACAATAAATAAATTTGAATATTGATTTTAGAGACATAATTCAGAATATATTTATTAAATTTAAATTTAAATGCATAACACTATGAAAATTAATTTTTAGTTTAGTCATCTTATATTAGTGAATTAAAAATATATTGTTTAAAATAGGTATGTGAAAACAATAAATAAAGATGGAGAGAGAAGTGTATTTATTGCTGAAAAGTTAGACTTTTGTGAAATAATACAGTTATATATTTATATAATTGTCTGGAGATACATACGTTTAACTAAGTTAAAGATTTGATAAATTAAACACTTAATTCAAAATATCAAAATACTCAATAATAAACATATTAATATTAAAATACCAAAAAAATATTAATATTAAAAAATAAAAATTAAAGTCTTAATAAATAAACCTCACAAATATTTATTAGTATATATTTTTCTATTTTAATGTGAAAATTATTTATTTACTAAATGATTATATAAAAATTTAGGATTTCGGTAAAAATAGTTTTCTAAAAGTTTTTATTGAATATATTCTAAAAATATTTATTAAAATAAAAAGTTTTAGTAACTTCTACCATTAAAAGTTTTCTTTATTTAACCAACAGTTTATGCGTTTAGTTTACTATTGTTATCGTTCTTAAATTTAAAACATATTTACAAAAATTAATAACACAATAAATCATACTTTTGTTTACTTTTATATTTCTGTGAGGTTAAAAAAATTAAAAAAAAAGTAAGAATAATATGAGGTAATTCTTTTCCCTAATAATAATGAATTTGAATATTTAATTTTAGGATCATAATTAAAAATATATTTATTGAATTTAAACATTTATGAATGCATTTATTATTATTTAGTGGAGATGCATTTATTGCTAGTTAATGGAGATGTTTAATCTTAACCATCCAAATTAATCTAATGATCATAAATGCATTCTCATGTTCTCAAATAAGAATTACATTCTCACTAGATACATCCTCTATATATATAATCAAATTGAGATTTAAGAATGATTTATGGAGTTTCTTGTTCTCCGTTGTTTATTGTCTTATTAGAACAATTATTCTAAAAATTATATAATTTGCTTGTTGATGAGTATGAATCTCAAATTAAAGAGTATGTCTTGATGGTTGAATAAATAGAAAATTTCTGATTTTTTTACTTTGAAACAATTGGGGCTTTTAAAACTTGATGGTTGTATAAATTGCTATTCTTGATGGAAGCTAACACATAATTCTACCAGATTTTACTATAACCTAATTTTTATTATTCAATAAGAAGTTGAGAATGATTTATTGGTGCTTCTTCTCTGTTGCTTGCTTTGGTATTATAATAAGTACTCTAAGAAATTGAATGTTTTGCTTTGGTTAGTTTTCACTACTTGATGTTGCTGCCCTATGAATATCATTAAGAAAATTAGTTTTATCTAGTAATTTAATAATATAGGAACATCCTTATTATGTGCTCTGATTTTAGTTCTTATTCTTGATGTATTTGTTGTGGCTTATGTTCTTGTTTTAGGATTAAGACAGGGAACTATATTTGATTGAACACATGTTTACCTCATCTAGAACTAGCTCTTGAAGGTTATTAGTGGTGTTTAAAATGAGTTTGTTCCATGTCGAAGGATCAAATCTCAATTTGCTATATTTCTTATCATTTAGCATAGAAACTATACCAGAAATTTAAACAAGTGAGAAATTATACCAAGAATATCACACCTAATCCTGAGTTGGATAGATTGAGTTGATTGGAAAACTTAATTCCTTTTTTTTCCATTTGTTTTATCTTTTGGATTATAAAAAAAAATGTTCCTTTTTCTTATCATTATGCAATTTATGCCTTTGTTCCTCTTGCTAAGTTTGGAATTTAATTCTTTGATTATTTTATTTTGATTCTAATATCAATACATTTAGTTCCAAAGCATGCATAGAACTACATGAAAAATGACTTAAATATTGTTAATTAAAAAATTCATTATATTTTGCAGATAACATAAATTTTTAAACGAGTCCAAGGTATACAATGGACAAAAATATGAATCATTTGGGTGATCATGTGGATGAAGATGCGACTTCTGATTCAATGGATTTGAATAGATATCGTATAAATTCCTGGCATTTAAAATGTGGACATAGACTTGTGTAGCCTTTAGATACAAACCTGTACTCTTCTTTCTTTAAAGGAACTCTGTAATTGAATTGTACAAGACCAGATGGCTGTTGATGAAGTAGGTAGGAGCTCTGAGTGGAGTTTTGAAATAGGCTATATAAGATTCTAGATAAGAATATGCTATTTCAAGAGTTTTTGTTAATAAGTTTTTTTTAGTATGGATAGAAACTGTAAGCTATTTTTAGTAATTTACATTTGATTTTACTAAGTTGATTTAATAGTTCATTCATCTAAAGAAGCTAATGATAGTGATGAATGATTAAATTCAAGTATTGCAAAGACAGATTAGTTTGGTCTTGCATAGCACATGCATTTTGCATTTCTTAACCAAACCTTTATATAATCAATATAATTATAATTATAAGTAATAATAATAATAATATTATTAAGAATTAGGAAATGATCATGATCAACGAATAAGAGAATATCCTCATAAGAGGCCTGACACAACTTAACTTCAACCATTCTAACAGAAAATCTTGGTAATACAGTGTAAAAGGTTAAAGAATTATTTTGAGTAATTTAAAAGAGATTTTCAATTTTCATAGATGATGACGAGTGAAGACTGAGCTAAATGTCACAAATTAAATTGTCCAACATTTTTCATAACTGTTCTTCTCAATTTATTGGAAGCTCCCAAAACCAAGTCTATGGTAGTTGTCACAAACAATTGATGTTCAGAAATCTGGAACAAGAAAACCAAGGTTCAAAAGGCAAATCAAAAAACAATAAATAACACCCAAGTATAAAACTAGTGGTATTTTTACCGTTGGTGGTATCTCAGGATTGAATGATTACTCCATGTGCAACCAATTTAATACCCATATAGCAGAATTATCTTTGCATTTTGAAAGAGGTTATACATTGTCAATCACATTAATTGTGCGAGTAGACCAACCCCCAGAAAAATTAACATGTTCAAAATGAACTTCATTGCGTTGTTAGTTTCCATTAATTAGGGAGATATTTTCGTTTAATTTGGATCTGGTAATTGGACTGAAAACTTGCTATTTATAAGTATAATTATATTAATGAGAATCTTCGGTTACAATTATTTATTGTCAATGGCTATGATTATACAAGATTTAATTTCTTAATTTTTCAAATTTGAAATGGCGTGAAATTCTTGAAATAGAAAGTTAATTCAGGGATGTTTGTATTTATTTCAACCATACTTACATTTAAAGTTTATCAATAAATACGTGCATGATAATTAAGCTAACATATAGTTTAACTAAACCAGTATTTCTTTACCTTTTATAACTTCCAAGTCCATAGTTTAATTTAACACCATGATACTACTTGGTCACACCTTTCTCTAACTCATAATTTGCATGATGGCAAGGGAGGAGGTTATGCTTCTGTTCACTCCATTTCTCATGAATTATATTGCCAAATAGATGGTATTTCATCTCCTCTACCTTCCACCTCTTCTCCTTATGCATGACTACTCCTCATTTCACTTGTGTGGCTTATTGCATATAATTCATTTTTTTAATATGTGCTTTCTTGTTGTGCCCATAAGTCTGTTTTGCTCCTAGCTTTAGCCACTCACTATTTCTTGAACTTGAGCTCCTTATCATGTGCATGGCTTAATTCTATGTTGGTGAATGAATCTTCCATTTGTCTAGTTTTATTTCTCTATATATGGAACCAAACCACTAAGTCCAGCATCTTTTAAACCTATCTTGTATTATATTCTAGAACCTTTTAAAATTAAATTAGAAGCTTAGTAACTCTAATAGGTCTAGCATTTTAGATACTTAACTTTAGGATTAAGATATTGCCATTATTTGATTTCTTGATATTATATGCTTATCAGAGTACGTCAATCATTGTACTTATTTCTCATTCAAATGACACAAGTTTTAAAAAGATTTACATTCAAAGTGCCTTGAATGCAAAGCCATTGGTGATAGATAGAATTGAGTCTGATCAGAGTAAATTGGATAAAGTTACTGTAGAAACAAGTGATGGATAAAATGTAATTATACAGTTTTAAGTATTTGAGTGACAATAAAGTTAAGAGGGATTTGCTTCCATCAACATTTGCACTGTGGGTTATCTCTTGGATTGTTCAAATATGAGTTTGTAGTTCAAACATGAGTTTGAAATTCATTGTGAATTTTACATTATTCTGTAAGTTATTTTTTTTTTAAAAAATTGCTATCAATAGCTGACCACCTTCATAGTTTACCAATCCTTAAATGACAAATGCACAATTGCTATCAATAGCTGACTACCTTCATAGTTTACCTTTCCTTAATTTACATTATTCTATTAGTTATTTTATATTATATAAGCGATTTAATGCAACACCCATTTTATCTAAAAGTTATTTAGGAAAAAAGTACAGTACAATAGATTAAATGTATCATTTATGATCAAAACTCTAGTGAGGTCCTTCTTAAATTGCAGTCTTTCTCAATATTCTGAACTCCAAGCCTTGACCAATTGGCTATGATGTTTGCTGAGTTATCTTTGCCAAGGTGTGCTCATATTTTCATTGTGGCACATTCTTTCTTAACTCATCAATTCAGCTTTAGTTGTTTTTCCTGTACTTCCTCAAAAATATGTCTCTTTCTCTTACGAAAGATGCCTGCTTTGGATTAAGAAACAAACATATTAACTTTAATGGCATTAAGTACTTCAGTTTCTTTCTGGATATGAATAGCTATGATCCATAAGCTTTTCTGTCATCAGGTTCATCCACAACAGTATCTTCAAATTGAATAATAATGAATAATCAGTTTCTTGAGAAGAAATAGTAAAAAATTATCAGTCCAATTAATGAAAAAAGAGCAGCAATATATTATTCAAATTTCAATTTAATTATATAAAAAAAGCAACAGCAACTAATCTCAATTTTTTATTTTTATAATTCAGTAATTTCCTTCAACATCCCTCAAGGAAGCATAGTCTAAAATAAGTTCCAATCATACAAAACAAAATCCAAAGACACAACTACATGCAATAAAAAAAAATACTACAACTATGCTAAAAAAATATTATATCTATATATATATAACACAGTACAAAAGGTACAAGTCCCTCCCAGTATTTTCTATTAGTTGAACTCCCATGCTTCAGGGCCTGATGTTTCCCTTTTTCTATGTTCCCATTACTTGTTCCAAGTGAGAGCCCACCTTGCCAACACTTCCTTCATGGCCTCCACATCCAAAGTTGCCAACCTTTTTTTCTAATTTCCCATTCCTTGTTCCAACTAAGAGCCCATCTTGCCACCACTTCTTTCATGGCCTCCACATCTAAAGTTGCCGATCTGAATAGAACATCATTTCTTCTAGTACAAACAACCCAAACAAACCAAAAAGATGAGAATTCCCCAAATGCTCCTGCTCACCCTAGCAACCCAACTTTCATCCATGATTCAAAAGTTCAAAACACTACCTAGCACTACCAGGCCACAACGACTTCAAAACACAACGCAATTTAAATCACTCACCAGAATTTCAGCACCTTACACCTCACTGAGCTCCCAACATCCTCTGATTCCACCTAATTAAATTTGTTTCCACCCCAAAACGTGCAACAAAAACCTCTCCCTCGTCCCACTCAACCCAACGAGCCTTAACCTTTGTTTCTAACACAAATCCTTGACTAAATCCAATTTTCTATCCCTCAACCCCAATATGTTCCAAATTGCAATCTTTATAAAAAAAAATGAACTTGATAATTCAGTTAATCCCCTCAGGGATACCATTTACACTAACTCACAACAACAAAAGAAGTCACCCACTTCATAGAGTTCAACCAAGAATGAAAAAAAAAATAATACAAAAACCACCAACCTAAGAAAGCATATATAGAAAAGCAACAAACCTCAATTTGAAAAAAAAAAATAAAAAATAGAAAAAGAAAGAAGAAGAAAAGCAAACAGCTTTGGGCGATCTACCTCTAGGCGGCGAGGACGACGTTCAGATGACAGAGCTTTAGGCGGAGGATGGAGGTGAGCACAATGGAAGGGACGACGCAGAGGAACACCATAGAGGGGACGACGCAGATGTACGCGACGGAAAGGGGACGCGCATATGAACTCTATGAAGATGATCAAGATAGGACGACACGACAACGAGAGGAAGGCGAGGCACAATAGGGTTTCTTTGGTGAAACGGGAATGAGGCACAATAGGGTTTCTCTAGCGCCGACGGTGGTCTTTCAGTTCTGACACTGAAACGAGAATGAGGTACAATAGGGTTTCTTTGGTGCTTCCATCACTAAATTTACCTAATTAAATAATTGGGCATTTTTGAAAATTAAAAGAGTTATGATCCTTTTTATTAATTTAAAAAAAACATGGGATAAACATGAGTCATTAGATCTTTTATCCATCTGATCCAACGCTTCTAATAAGCACGCAATAACGCCGATCTCTTAGCTTTTTTCTTCTTGATATTTAAAGTTTATGAATAAATTGATGATATTTATTTTATTCTAGAAACGGATTTTTTTTAAATAAATAAAAAAATTCAAAATTTACAAATATAGGCGTGGCTACAAGAATCGAATATTTTTTTTTTGTAAAGGACGCTTATTTTCGTAAATTCTTGTAGACACGCCTATATTTATAAATTTTGAATTTTTTTATTTATTTAAAAAAGAATTCTTCTAGAAACAATAAGAAAAATAAGGAAAAGAATAAATAATTAATATTTTTTTAACCACCAATAAAAAATAGAACATCTGTAACCATTGTTTATATAACGTCTAAAATAAAAGAAATAGAATATTTGAAATCTAAAGCAACTAACCATCTAAAAAAAGAAGAACATTTGAAACATATAAACAAAATATCCAAAACCTCAAGAAATAAAACATCTAATATAAACTCGCTGATATTCACTGAGTTTTTATTAATTACTCAGTATTATTATATAACTATACTACGGAGCCCACACAATACAGTCCAGAAGGAACCAACAAAAAAATGGAACGAACCTACCTTATCATAATTTTTATATATAATAAAAAGTTTTAGACAATAATTCACACTTTTCATTAAACTATATAAATAAGATATTATTTAATATTATATTTGAAATTTAGAGTAATATTTTAAATTAGTCTTTAAAAAATTTTAAAATTTCATATCCATCTCAAAATAAACAATCTAATACAAAATTAATTAATCTAACTAAATAAAAGTTTTAAAACTAATTTAGATACTACTATTAATTTTTAAAAGTTAAAACTAGTAATAACTTATGATGCGCTTTCGATATAAATATTCCTATATTTTTAATCATTGATCTTAATCATATATATTTTATCATTAAAATCAATAGTTCCTGATATACCAGAAATACTTTCAATAAATTATACAAAGAAAGAAACTATGCAGATTGCAGAGGCCAATGAGTGAAACTGAGAGTACTGCAGTTGGGATTGAATAGATGGTAAGTGGTAACACGTTAGCATGCAGTAGTAATTGCTGCTAGACCAAAGCTGAGGATCATGAATTCATGAGGGTTGATGGATATGACCAAGTGGTGTTCATTGCCGACTAATATGATATGATGATGATAAGTTGATAACTACAAAGTCTAATATCACATCATACATATAGCAACAAAATGTGATGGTGTATTTCAACTTAGATATATATAGCCCCACCCAGATTCAGCTTTGGTTTTATGTCCTTGAGGAGTGTTAGTTCTGAACCTCTGAAAAGGACTTTCATTTTTTCCCTTTTTAATGCCTTTTTTTTTTTTTCTTCATAGATTGGATGAAAGCCCCAATCCTAAATATTATATCACGAACATAGTCAGTTTTTTTTCTCAAGTGTTTGTCAAATGTAATCTTTCACTATTAAACATCTTCTCTCATATATTTATTGTTGGTCCCACTTAAAGAGTGTATGATGAAAGATTACACTTTACCACAACAATTGACAAGAAAAAATTAAGAGGATCTATTCCCATACTCATACATCCAACATATTTATTACTCAGCCACTAATGAGTTTTGCAAAACTTAGAAGATCACCGCTTATATTAATGGCCTTGCGCATGATGTTGGGATCAAACCCGAATCCTAGGGCTTTGAGGCATGCCTCTTGGCCGCTTGACCACAGGGAGACAGGCCTGGGGTTGAATTTATGGCCTTTTGGATTACAGATTCAAATTGGACCGCAGAGTCATATACGTATAAGCACATTGGAGTATTGGACCAAGAAACTTTGCTTGCATAATGTGTTTTTGAACAAGTTGGGCTACTAAACTTAAAGTCTTTTCCTGACCAAAATACATCTTTGCATCTGAAGTCTGTAAATGAAATGTTTAAATGCGTTAAGTACCATTTATTAATGAACCAATTATGATGTTTATGTTTGGAATATGATTAGAGTGGGATATAATAGTAGCTGAGGGAAAAAGAAAAAGGGCAACTTGTTACATAAGGAGGAAGTTTTTTGTAATGGTAGTAGTAGATCAGCCACTTTATGGATCCTCAATTTATTATCATCTGAATTCTCAAGTTATATTACTGAATGGCAGTATAACATTCTGTGGTCCATGGTGACACATTTCACTTCCAAGTTTTCTTCTAAGAAAGGTAGCTTAGCTAGGCCTAAAGTTGTGGAAACTGGAAAGTATTAGTATGGAGAATTAATACTCTGCTATGTTTAAAGAACATATTAGAATTTTCACTTTAAGGGAGAGATTATATAGGTTCTCCTAAGTTGGGAAAAAAAATTCAGTTCTCTGTTAGGTAAAATCCAACCTAACTAGTACCCATCCATTACAATAGACCATCTCATCTTGCTATAGAATCCTCATTCACTCTTGAACTTGTTTGGCTCCACTTCCTTTTATTTTACTAAGCCTTAAATATAACAGCATGGGCAAGTTCAAATGAAAAAAATAGAGGACCACCCTCTTATAATAGTGTATGGTTTAACATGCATTTTTCATATAGGGGTAACTACTATTGCTCCATATGTTTTCTTTAAATTCTGAAACAGTAGGAATGAATATATTCCTTTGGTAAAAATTGAATTAAATGAACTGCCATACTCCAAACACAATCACATACTTTCATTGTAACATGTGGCAGAAGTGCTAAAACAAGTCATGGTATCAGATTTCTTTATTTGAAAGCTCTGGACTGTGGTAATAAAGCAAGTACCGACTGATTCAATGGATAGAATTTATAATTTGCATTAGTTAATAATTAGAACTTGGTTTTTAAATCATGAAATTAAATAAACCCTTTTTTATAACCACATCTGTTTACTGAAATAATTGCATAATATTTTATATCAAGGGATGCCCTTTCCCAATTCCCACTACACCTAAAATTTAGAAGATATTAATAATGCATAAGAAAGGTGGAGAGCTAGAAGCTCTAAATGCTCCAAATTAGGCAGTGGTTGGTTTTCTCACAGAACATGGACCCATATTGCAGATTTGCAGTGCATGTCTCACAAGGCATGGGATTGTTATTGGACATTTTTCTCCTGTGTGTGGGGCCAAGCAGGGGGAACAAAAATACACAATCTTGAGCTGCCACGTGGCCATGTCACAATGCTTCTGTAGTAGTTCATTAATAACTTCACAAGTGCAAATCTTAACATTATAAATAGTACTAGTGTTATCCACATTATCCAGATATACAAGTTAAGCCTTTCACAAATTCTGTTCCATGGCTGAATTCACAGAAGATTTGCATAGTTTTAGACCTTCTTTTCCTTTCTTAGATATTAACAACATGGAACTAACAAATGGATTCAAAGGGGTTAATGTGAATTCACATATGCAGGACTTTTTTATGCCTTTCACTACTAGTCACAGCTTCTTGAGTTCTCCAGAACCTGAATTTTCAGGCCTTGTCCATTATGTTAGTCACAGTAATCTTCCATCTTCACTTACCATATCTTCTTCAGAAGATAATGAAATCCAACGAGGTGAAAAGCGGAAAGCGGCGGATACGCCGGACACCATGTCAGCAAACTCAACTCCTGCAGTATCTGGGAGTGGCAGCAATACAAAAAATGTATGTTTTTCTTTTTGAATTCGTCCTCTTTTTCTTTTATTGGATCTTTTGCTGTTTGACATGTATGCAGCATAGATGTTCATTGTTGTTGCATGTGTTACAGAATCATGGAAGAGGCAAGAGACGAAAAAAGAATGAAACAGAAGATAAGAAATCAAAGGAAGTAGTTCATGTTAGAGCTAGAAGAGGCCAAGCTACTGATAGTCACAGTTTAGCAGAAAGGGTATGATTTCTAATACCCAGAAGAAACAATTAAATGAGTGTGGACTAAATACATATTTATTTATCATTTAATGAATGTAATTCAGGTTAGGAGAGGGAAAATCAATGAGAAACTTAAATGTTTACAGAACATTGTCCCAGGATGTTATAAGGTAAACCAGATCTTCTCTCTATATATATCTTAATTCCTGAAACCATATTTGATTCTAATTTGTTTCACTTGCAGACTATGGGAATGGCAATAATGTTGGAAGAGATTATAAACTATGTTCAGTCTTTGCAGCATCAAGTGGAGGTAAGTGAGGATCAAAATAGATGATTTTTTTTTATAACATTATTATTGCTAGCAATGAATTCATGTTTGATTATTACTTTGCAGTTCCTCTCTATGAAGCTTACTGCAGCAAGTGCTTTTTATGACTTCAACTCAGAGACAGATGCTTTAGAAACATTGCAGGTGGATGCATGTCCATGAAACTGAAATTCTCTTCATTTATTTTTCATATAAACAATGTTTGAAAATTGAATTATTGCAGAGAGGAAGGGCATTAGAAGCAAAAGAGTTGGCGAAGAACGGCTTTCAACCAACTTGGCCTTATTGGTCCCTTTGATTTGGCTTCTAACCACACAAAAAGTCATGGTTCATGGAAAAGCTATATATATATATATATATATATATATATATATGTATGTGTGTGTGTGTCCTTCTGATCTAGTTCCTACCATTTTAGAAGATCATTTGTTTCCATTCGTTCACAATTCTTGTGTTTGTATAATCCCAACATCTCAATTGAGCTGAGCCAATAAGTGATGTGTTAATTATAATAATATAATATAATATAATTAAACAATTTCAATAATTACTTAATTTTAAAGTGTCATGACAAAACTCATTTCCGGATAAAAACAAGGTGGTTTTAATCATTTGGATTATAAAATTTTTAGGTGTGATCATTCTCGTGAATGTCTCATGCTCTTGACCAAATAAATCATATTATAATTACCAAATTAGACTGATTTAATAACAATGACGGCATCGGCATTGAATCAAGCCCCAGAAACATTGAATTTCAAATTGCAGCTACTATTGAAGGCAATCAATATAGCAGCGGTGGTTCCCTTGTCAATTGTCATGAATATATCTATGGATTTAGCTAATACACTTATTGAAATTACTAACTAAAAAAATTTATAACAAAATATACAAAATTTATGTATACATAAACAAAAATTATATTTATACATCAAAATCAGTTACTAAAATCAGTTAACATATATTTATACATGAATACATGTGTAATTTTATAATTTTTAATATATATTTTATATTTTAATGTATATTATATACTAATGATTAATTTTAGAAAAAGTTTTTTGTTTTTGAGTATTTTTTGCCCTCCACTTAGTCCTATTATGAGATTTTTAGATCCTCTATAAAATATAGATGTTGATAAAGTAGTAAAATGAGAAATTAATCATCATCAATTTTGTAATTTCGAGTGATTAAAACTCTATTTAATTACTTTACTACTTTATTATATTTCTTACTTTAGAATGTGTGAATACTGGCTTTGGATATTTTCTTTTTCTTCTCTTCACATTCCTAGACCAACTAAAATCCTATATCCATCTATATTTTCCTAGGCTGAAAATTGACTCGACGATTATGTGTCTCTCTTTCTGTCTCACTATTAAAAATTGTGGTAATTAATAATGTTGGCAAGTTTTGTGGTGTACAAAATCTATTGAGTTGATTGCATTGGTTTCTACCAAGTTCCACACTGAATTGTTGCCAAAACGTGTAGGCCCTACGGCATCAATTAAGCGGTATAAAAAAATCCCCTTTGTCGGTAAACTGAAAATTTTGTTAGTATTGTTAATTTGTTTAAGCAGTGTAATCACTACTACTAATGCGGAACAATATTGCAACCAACCACAGAGGAAAGAGCTAAATCCAAAATATCGACCATGGAAATGGAACCCACCTACACTTAAAATCGTTGTGGATGCTGGCAATTCATTAAGTGAATGATTGAGGAAACAAAAATATTTACAACATATTTGGCTGTCATTGAACCATGAAAGGGGAAGGAGGGGTTAGATGCATTGCATTTGCATCCATGAAATTGGGAGTTAGATATGGGGCATGGCATGCTCAAAAGAATATGGGCAATGTGGGTTCTCCATCACTACTCTTGCTTTCTAAGGTCTTGGCTTCACTCCAACTCTACTTGACCCACTATTGACCATTGTTTTATTTGTCTCTTAGATAGTTAAATTAAATGATGGAAAGGCATTGCACTACATATATATAAATATTATTCCTAATTTTGGGGACGTTTGTTGGATTGGAGAGAGGTGGAGATAGTTGTTGAAGGAAGGAGTAGGACTTAATTGGGGCAAGTTCAAGGACTCAGCCATGGTGGGCTCACCTTAAACCCTTTCTCAAGTCAAATAAACTACACCTTGTCACTTGTTAGATGCTCTTTTCCAATATTTATATTACATAAATAGTAACAAGGTTGGTTGTATGCTCTTATACTCATGACTCATGTCTCAAGAATTGAGACATCATTACTTCATTTTGTTGGGTTAATGGTCAAATTAGATTCTAAAAGATGAATTAATATTTAAATTCGTTCTTAAAATTTTTTTCAATCAGATTAGTCCCTAAAAAATAAAAAAATAAATAAAATATTTTTTTATAAAAAAAAGCGAGAAGCAAGGAGAGGAGAAATATAAACATATACCTAAGTACGTGATTGAGAGAAATGAGTACATAATTGGGAGAAGATCAATCTGCAAAAAGTTGAACGAACGAGAAAGAGAAGAACAATTTGCAAAATATTGAAATAATAAGAATAGAGTGTTTTTGTTATATTAATTGAAAAAAATGAAGAAAAAAACTGCAAAAACAATTAAAGAAACAGACGAGAAAACAATAAAGAACTAAGAAGAAGAGAAAAAGAAGAAGATGAAAATAACCTAGAAGAGAAAATAACAAAAGAAAAAAAATTAAAAAGAAGAACACATGAAATAAAGTGGTGAAAGAAGAGAAAGTACCTTGGTAACGAGGAAAGAAGAAGAGAAAAAGAAGAAGAGGAAAGCCCCGGGAAACAAGAAAAAGAAGAATTTGAGAAAGAAGAAGAAGCTTAGGGGAGCAGAGGAAGCAAGGTGTGAAGATTACCTCGTAAGAACGATGCTGCAGAGAAACAAATATTAGATTAAGATTTTTTGATGTTAGAATAGAAATGAGTATTAGTGGAAATTACAAAAAAATATTTATGGGCAAAAAGGAAAAAAATTTTCATTAGAAAGCTCTTGTCCACCTTGTTAATTCATGTGTCCACCCTTGTCCTTTATGAAAAAGTGGACACAAAACTAAAGAAAACTGTCCTGGAGACAATGTGTTTAGTGTCCATGTCTCACTCTCCAAACACGTTTTATATATGTATTGTCCATGTCTTTGTGTACTGTCCACCCTAAACAAACGCAGCCTTAGGTATGAAGTATATTTCAATTCTTCGTTTGAGTTGAGATACGAGAGTCACTTGAGTTATTTTTGTATTGATTGATTAGGTGATTGGGGATATTTATTATCTATTATCTATTATAATATATAAAAGGAGAGACCAAGGTAGCTCCACATTGATTCTTAGAATCTCAAGTCTCTCTTAGAATACCACGTCATCATATTGACAGAAATGACACAATTCAACAATCAAAACCCCTAAAGTCATATAACACTTCAACAATCATAACTCCTAAAGTCATATAAAATGCAAAAAAATTTTACTTAGTAGAGTCTCTTAATTTTTCTCAATTAACTATCATGAATTATTAATTAATTATTACATGTATCCATCACTTTTCTAATAAAAAGTCAGACAAAATACAACTAAGTTGTTCACACAATAGTAATAGAAGAATATACAATAACATACATATTTTTGTCTTCTTTAGAATTTTTATATTGTTAGTGTCATTAGAATTTTTCTTCAAATTAGAACCATAGATACTTATCAATTGTCCATATGTGATTCATATGTTGGGCGAAGGTTTTTTAATATGGATGACCATCGCCAAAATTTAATATGCAAAATAGCGAGAATGAAATGGAGAAGAAAGATCCTAACCAGAAAAGGGAAAGCAGAAAACACCTATTTTCAAGAATTGCTTATGGGCATTGGTGAGTTTTAATATTCATATTCGTGTTAAGAACTTTATTTTTGTCTTTTTTTCATTGAGAAAATATTATTTTGCAGAACTTGCAGAACTGGAACTTGCTCAACTAAGAGCCGCCCAATTTCGAGAAGCAAGATATAGACGAAAGTCATTCTTATATTTTAAGAGAAATTCAACCAACATTAGAATTCCAGGTTCGTTCTATCATTTTATAACTAGATTATTCCACTATATTTCATTGGATTCCACATTAATCATTATTTTTGGAAGTTCATTGTAAATAAAGAAATGATGGAAGTATAACATATTCTATTCTATTTAAGTAAATTTTGTTTATTTATTTATTTATTTATGTTTTGTATAAATTTTTTTTACGTAATTTTATAATAGACCAAAATAGTTTAACTGAAAACGTTCGATACTAAAAAAATTTATCTACTCTATACTGTAGCAGTTTTCTTCAAGATTAACCTTATCCTTGAGGAAAAAATACAATTAATTACATAATAAATTAATGATATAAAATACACATGTTTACCGTTATGAATATTCATATAATACCACTTCATATATATATATTAATTTTCTTAGCAACCTTTCTGAAAGAAATATAAAAAGTAGTTCAAACTATGCATGTTATTTGGAGATTTGTTTTGTTGTGATTTTTAAAAAATTATATTTCATGTTCCATTTACATTGTGTATGAAAAATTGTTTTAATTTTGATTTTTGTTGCAAAAGTATGATAAAAAATAATTCTGTATACTAAATTTACTTAAGTATTTGAACCATGTCACTTATTCCTACTCACTAATAAAAGATTATCAAAGATTGTAAACGATGAATGCTTACTAAATTTTAGTATGTATAAATATTTAAAACACAGGTGAATAAGATTATATTTTATATTTGAATTATGAAATTTTTTATTAGTATTACTTACAAAATTCGCTCACATTTTGGCTTTTCAAAATATTTTCCCTAAATTTATTATTATTATTATTATTATTATTATTATTATTATTATTATCATCATGTGGTTATGCACTTACCTGTCTTATGTTGTCGTACTTCTTGTGATTTTTTCTAATTAATAATATATTTAGTTTTTAAATTTATTATTAGTATCACTTACAAAATTGGCTTACACAATTTTTGTCTTTTCAAAAATTCCTTTGTAAAATTTATTATTATTATTATTATTGATTCTTCGTTGCTGTGGTTATGCCGTGACTTAACTTGCATTTTTTTAAAATAATATGATTCAAATTTACTATATATTATTTTCATATGCTTTCTAAGTTGTCAATTTTTTGAATTTTACATATTAGTCTCCATTTTACAATTATGTTGCTATAATTTTAACTAGATAAATTGACATAAAAAGAGGATTTTTAACTCTATGTTAGTTCTTTAGTATGTGTAACGAAATTGTGTCTAACATTTTTCGTCGTTTTTTGCCTTAGTTGTTGTGAATAATTTATCTAAGACTAATCATTCCTCAAAGGACGTTAACTTTATATTTTACTTTGTTATTAATATATATTATCTTAGCTTTTGTGGATATAGGTTACAAATCTTATAATCAGAGTATGAATTTTACATTTCTTTTGTTCAATATTTAATTCATAAAATAATTTGTTTTTTATTATTTGAAATGCTAAAATATCAATTTATATATTTTGATTTATATACCAATACTTGCTGAATTTATTTTGATAACAAACAAAAAATTTTAAAAACACTAATATTTTCGACATTATATATTAATAAGTCTAATAATCAACGAGTATTATAAATTCATATAGCAAATTGAAACATTTTAGCATATATTATTATTTTTATATATTTTAAGATTTATTTTATAATATATTTACTTTAATTTAATTTAATATTATTTTTATAAATTCATGCTAGTTTAATTAATTTTATTTTCACTAACGCTAATTATTTATTAAACTCAATTAGTAAATGAATTAGGATTGTGATTGAGATTAATTAAAATCAATTGACATTTCTCAATTGTTATAGGTTAACTAATTAATTCCTCTTGGATATTACCTTGAATTCTAGTTTTTTTTTTGTTGCCCATGGTATCCCCCAATCCGACAGGTCGAGGACTAATCCACCGTAGATCGGAACTCCATTTAAGGGTCTGCTGCTGACCAATGGGTTGCTACATGCACAAAGCGGGATTCGAACCCCTGGCACTTGCTTAAGCGGACTAGTGAGCTGACCACTAGACCAACTCAAGTTGGTTACCTTGAATTCTAGTTAGTAACAAGGATTGTGACTTATAACTCTTAACTCTAACCAAAACTCCCATTGAATTTGAATTCATTATCTTTCACTTGTTTTAATTAATTGTTAGCTTCTCTTAGTTTAATTAATTGCTAGTTTTACTTAGTTATTGATTGAATTATTACAAATGCTTGTTGTTAGTTGTTAGTTATTTAGTCTTTAATTCTATATTTTTAGTTACACTTTAAATTAAATGCAATTTAGTCTTTGGCAAACATGCTCACTTAATTTCTTGAATTATTAGTTGAGTATACTTAATCAAACAACCTGTTTCACTCATAGCCAATAGCAATCCTTTGTTCAATTCCTAAGGAGAATGACTCGAGATTAATGCTCTCGGTTTGATTATATTTGAAACATCTTTTGAAACTAAATTCGATCATTGTCAATTATCAATTTGGACTAACTGCAATGAAATTATGTTTTTGAACTTGAGAATTTCAAACTGGTCTTAGAGTGCATCACAGAGCAAGGAAGCTCTGTTCACCATTCATACTGTCCTTTTTTTTTTTTTGCCTCTTTAACAAAACAAGAAACCATCATCCTCTTCCTTTTTATACTTCTTAAATTTGCAACAGAATCCATAGCAGGGTGTATGGTATTCTGAATCTATGGCATTCTGCCGTGAATTTCATGAAAATCGTATAAAGGAAAGAATCAATGGCATGGTATAGTGAATTCTAGGAAAACCATAGACCCTGCCACAAATTTTAAAAGAAACATGCGTCTCGGTACAATTTGATCATTATGTTACAAACGATGTAATATGGTAATATACGAGGCCAAACTATTTAAGATAGTAAATTGCCCATAAATTTACTTAGATGATTATTTCTTTTCCGTAACACTATATGTACAAATCTTTACTTATTAAATTTCATACAAATTAAAATATATAAATATAACACTATAAATATTTATATATGGCATAAAATTAAGTACGATTTTAAAAAACTAGTTACGAATAACACAAAAAAAAATGGACCCAGTATAAAAATTAAAATATTTGAATGAACTTGGATACTAAAAAAATTTATGTATATAATATTTTGCATTTCATTTTCATCATGGATTAATCACAAATACATTCTTTTATATGTAATAAAATAAAATTTTATAAAACTATAGGACTAGTCCTGCGCGCATTTATTTCTAATAAATAATATTTTTTTTAAAAAAATACATAAATTTGTAGATGAAAAATATCGACATTTTGTGAATTTTTTATATTTCAATTTTTTCTCATGTTCTTTGTTCTTAAGAAAAAAACGCTAATCAAAAGCACAATTAGAAAAAAACAAAAAAAAGTTATAAAAACAAATACAAAAAATTGTTGATGAAAAATGGATTCTTTTTAAATAAATAAAAAATTCAAAATTTACAGAAATAGACGCGGCTACAAGAATTTATCAAAATAGACGCTCTTTACTTATCTCGAGCTCAGTGGTCCCGGAATACCTTATACATGTATCTCGGGTTCACTGAGCCCGGAATAAGCCCAATCAGAACTGAAATAACGTATCTCGGGTTTTTTGAGCCCGGAATTGCATATAAATGACTCAAATGCATATGCACATACCTCTCGGCCAATGGCCACGCATCTAGTGCCACCTCAGGTGGGCACCAGTCGGGAAATCTGTGGTAGATCCACGACAATATCAGCGGAACACATCCGGCAATATCCGTAGTCTTCTTCTCTGAAGCACTGCAGAGTGATCTGTACGTCCAAGCAAGTACAACACTCCCCCACGACAGTCGCGCACACGTGGGGAAGTCTCTCAGTAACGGGAGCCATCGAATGTGAACCAAGTTGCCAGACTAGTCCGGCATGAGGTATCCACCGATGAAGAGCATAATGTAGCACTTGGGGTACTGACGCAGCGTGTCCTGGGCGGCGTCTGTTGGAATGTGCTGCAATCTCTCCCGTAGCAATACCATCTTAATGGCGAAAGACTTCTGCGGGGCGTTCGGCGGAACAGGTGGGCGTGCACCAAGGTACTGCTCTACCATGTCCCACGGCTGCTGCTGATAATGCTCCTGGAACTCCCGCATACACCCTCCAACAGGCTCCCCATCCGCGCGAAGACTTAGGTGGTATGCCACATCCTGCAGAGTGATGGTGCACTCACCCCATGGGAGGCAAAATGTATACGTCTTCGGCCTCCAGCGCTCCACAAATGCTGACAGGAGTGGAGCGTCGAAGGCGAAGTCCCGCAGCTGGATGGCGTGCCCAAAACCGGCCTCTACCATGAACGACATCAGTTGCTTCGGAACAGGCATAAGGAAGGAACAACGCCTGGGCAATAATACTTTCTCTCTCTACAACAATTAAATAGTAATTTATATTAAATTTATTTATTTCTTTTACGGAAAAAAATATTTTCTACTAATAAGAAATACAAAAAAATTGTTAAATTATTAGGATTTTCTAATTACGAAATTATTTCAGAGAGAATACTAAACTCATGGGCGCTAAATTATGTAACACTAACATTACACTAAACCAAACTACACTCCGCTAATTATAAAGAATAATTACACTAAACTAATCTAAACTAAACAAAATTATGCTAATTATAATAAATAATTATAAAAATTAATGAAAAATATATTCTAAATTAAGTAACTAAACCCTAAACATAATTAATTAATAAACATAATTATGCTAAATTATATAACACAAATATTATCATAAACTAGCATTAATTACACTACACTTACATTAATTGCCCTAGACTAATATTACCTACATTCATCGTAATTATACAGAATAATTGAAAACATAAATTTTTTAGGAAAAGAAACACCAACCAGGGCGCCTGCAATGTGATACTCGCAGTTGAGCCGCGACAAACTCTCTACGGCCTGTGGGGCTTCCCCAGCCGGTGCACCTTGCACTGCTTCCTCAGTCGGTACGGGAGCATGCTCTGCTCGTACGACTCTTCTGGAGCGTCCCCGATGAGCCATTTCATCACACAACACTAAAGAAAGGAGTTTGGGAACCTAGAAAGGGAATTTTAGAGGGGAGAGGGTGGAAAATGAGAGATTTCTGGGTCTGCCTGCGTATTTCAGAGAACCCGAGATACGTTATTTCAGTTTTGATTGGGCCTATTTCGGGCTCAGTGAACCCGAGATACGTGTATAGGGTATTCCGGGACCACTAAACTCGAGATAAGTAAAGAGCGCCTATTTTGGTAAATTCTTGTAGCTGCTTCTATTTTTGTAAATTTTGAATTTTTTATTTATTTAAAAAAAATCTGATGAAAAAATCATAAAATTTATGTGTTTCTTCTATTTTTTATTCTTATAACAAATAATAAAATTTTAGAAGTGTACAAGAGAGGGAAGAATTGGAGAGAGAAAAATGTTAAAAAGAGAAAACACGTTATTGTAATTAATGCTCTAATTAATATTATGATATTATTAATAATTTTTAAATTTAAATTAACTAAATATTGATCTATCCACATGGCATAATTTAATTGAAAAGAGTAAGAAGTGTGTATTACTCTTGGTGCAACTAATAGTTTTTCGTGAAAAATATCTCTTTTTGGCCCTTTTTGACAATTTTTTGGACATATCTCTTTTGTTTTTGGATTTGGAGGTTTTTTTTGTTATTGAATTACTGTAAGTCAGCATTTTATTTTTGGATTAAAAATATGACTTGACTATCTATTTTGAATCTGAAATCTAATCATACACCACCTTTCAACATGATATGGCTATAATATGTTATATTTTGGGCTAGAAATGGCCATCACTTAGTCTCTACCCTCTAGAAATAATACGTTTTTAATCATCGAGACTAATCCAAACAAATAAAATAAAGTTATGGACGTAAAATTTATATGAGGAGAAGGGGAAAAGGAAAAAACACAAACAATTTGGAGGAGGAAGACATAACTAGAGAATATTTTTAATAATAAAACAAATGTAATAATTAATCAACTTATATTTGTTTAGTAGTTAGTTCATCAGTTCTCTTAATCAAATTTGGGAGTTTGAATAAAGTACAGATTTACAGATGTATTCATCAAATTTATTTATCATTTATAAAAAATATCCTTTTATTTATTTTTAGCACATTATATAATATTCTGGAGATATTTTTTGTGTGTGTCTATTTTGAAATATATTTATCCTTATAAAAATATGTTTGTGAGTGAAAATGGAGCGATTTTTTAATAATTCATTTTTTTTTGTAAAGCTATGCGGGTAGGCCTGACAATGGGTAGGGTTTAGTCTGAATTCTAATTTTGTTCATGAGTTGAATTTTTATTTATAACTCTACTATACTGCGAGTTGAGAACCTACCAACCCTAATTCTACCCACTCCCAACTCGCGGATATCCAACTCTATCCACAAATTAACAAAAATAACAAATTAAAAATATTATAAACAAAATTAAAAATTTATTACAAACTTCACATTATGTCAATCATACAATTTAAAACATAGAATACAAACAACACAATTAAACCACAAACAACATAATCACATTTTGTATGATAACTATATTTACTAGCATATGCTTATGCTTATGAGTATGGATTTGTATTTAAACTATGATAATTTTTGTGACAAGTTTTTACTCAAGAATATGTGAAAAAATAAGTCTTTACTTCAGACATTGCAATGAAGTTTAGGAATTAGGGTTCTCAATTTGAGTTTTTATGAACATGGATTGAAGGGACTAATTTGATACGAAAATTTTACTTTGCCACCTCATTCAACAGTTAAACAATCATATGGCACCTATGTGTCAAGTTAACGGACAATTCAGCAAAATTCTAATGGAAAAAATAAAAAAGCAAACGTGATTCATAAATATAAAAGTGGAAGACTAAATTGATACCAAGTAAAATTGAGGGGTCAATTTGATTGGACCCCAAATTTCAAGGACTAATATGATATTTAACTTTTACTAGGTTAGTACCTGCGCGTTGCGCCGGATACTGACAGTTACATTAGTCTTGAACTAAGCCATCTTATTGTAATAACTTCATTTATGTTAAGCAAGCTCTATTGTTGTTTCACTAATATTTACACATGGGCTGATTGAGTTATTTGAATGAATGAAATGAGTCACATACCCCGAATCTACAATTGAAGCAGGACGTACATCAATTTATTTATGCTCGGATAAAATACTGATGATAAAAACAACTTGCTTAACATTAATACAACTAAAAATGTTGTTTATTTTTTTTTAATTTTTTAAATTAATCTCATAAGATAAAAAGGAGATTTTGTAAAGAGCTTGCTGAGGCCTTCACACATGTCGCACAGTGACACTATTACTATTTGATTTTTATATAGTAGGAATATGAATTTTTATATAATAGAAATAACATAAAAAGTAAACAAAATGAATTTCACGAAAAAAGTTGAATATTATTAATTTATTATTATTAGTAGTAGTAATTTTTTGAAATGAACCACATTATTTATTATTATCAACCTTAGTATAATATTTATTATTAATTCATTGGAAAAAGTGAAATATTTATTATTATTAGCCTTAGTGTACTGAACCATGTTACATGTTCAATTATATAATGGTACATTGATGGAAGTCACTTAGGTTATGACATGTATCAACGCAATAGAAAAAGAAGAATTTGTAAAAAATTTGCTAAGGTATTGACACATGTCGCGCAGAAGCACTATTACTACTCAATCTTTATATAGTGGAAATTGTTAGAAGTTTATTTTATAATAAACTTATTTTGTGGCCTAAATGTAATTACAGATTTATTACTAATGATTTAATGGGTCTATAAGTAGACCTTTAAGCTTTTCCGAACGTTACATTAACTTGTAAT
>JASCZI010181265.1:222034-242200 GCA_036250425.1 Stylosanthes scabra | reverse complement strand
ATGGCTAGGTTTAAACAATGTAATTGCAAATTGTATGTTGATTGAAAATATTATTCTATTTTAGTATGAACCTTTCCGACAATGTAGTTTAGAAACATAATTGATGAGGACTGCCAAGAGACTCTGGGAGATCATGCACGAGATCCGCAGCTTGGGGGCGCCGCACGGTTGGATCCGGGATGACCTGTGGGACCAGCTTCAGGAGTTTTGGAGACAGGAGAACTTTAAGAAGCTCAAGCAAACGAACAATAGAAACCGGGCGTCCGAGACCGGTGGATCATTACATACTGGGGGATCCACCACATACGAGGCCACGAGAGAGCGGATGGTACGTTGTTAATGTTACCTTTTTTTATTATCGTCACGTTTTTAACATAAATGTTGTCATGTACAGGCGAAGGAGCTGGGGCGACAACCGACACAATTATTTATTCATTCGTTTACATTCTGTTATTTAACATTCTTGAGTTGTACTAATCACAATTGATTTCAGGTTGGCTACGAGGAGGACTTGAAGAGGCTGAAGGCAGAGCGTCAAGCGATCATCGACGCAGGAGGTCCAGAGCCCACACCCATCGACGAGGACGCCTTGTGGACAAAGTATGCTGGCGGCCGCAAGAAGGGCAGGATCTACGGCAAGGGAGTGGTTCCTTCGCATAAGTATCAGCCGCTTTTTACTGATACTGACGACGACGACACCGCGACTGGTCCTCCCGATGTCAGAGAGCAGGTGGTTCTGCTCAACAGGGAGCTTTCACAGCAGGCGGAGGCACATGCCCATAAGGTAGCCGCTGTGGAGGCAGCATGCTCGGAGAAGGTTCGGAGTCTAGAGTCCACCGTGCAAGCACAGTCGCAGGAGGTCTCTGATCTTAGGAAGGCCTACGCCGACATGTATGCCTACCTATCGCAGATACGGAGTGGCTCGTCTGCGAGTGGGATGCCAGAGATGCCACCTCCGCCTCCTCCACTGCCGCCGCCGCCGCCTCCGTCGGCTCGATCCCAGGATCCCCCACCATAGCCAGAGCAATCCAGCGGATCACCAGAGACCCGGGATGATCCTGATTATGTTTGACGCTTTTCATTTACGTGTTGCACACATTTTTATGATTGTTATACTAATAATACGTTGTTGTATTTTACGCGAATAATTTCATATTAGCATTACTGGATCATTTTTCTGCATATGAAATTCTGTTGTCTTATTAGAATCTCTGTACAGGTTAATATTTAATCGTATAAATTTGTGGAAAAACCTTGAAATTGCCGACGCCAACTGTACCGACGGCTAAGCCGTCTGTAATAATAGGAAAATAATTTTTTTTTTATTTTTACCGACGGCCAAACCGTCTGAGAAAAAAAAATAGGCCGTCGGTATTAACATTCTAAACTTAAAAGCAACGATCTAAACGCCGACGGCCTGGCCGTCGGTATAATTAATTAGTTATACCGACGGCTTATCGAGGCCGTCGGTATAACTTACCAACGAATTTGTTGCTGACGGATTACTACCGACGGCCTTGCCGTCGGTAATACTAATATACCGACGGCCGACGGTAAAAAGGCAAAACCTTGTAATGTATATATACCATTTGTGATTTATCTTAAATAAAAATAAGACAAATAAGTAAATAAATAAAGTTGGAATAAGGGAAGATGTTTATTGGGTAAGTTTTTTATTTATTACGAATAAGTAAATAAACTAGCATGAAAATAATGTTTATTGGGTAGGTTAGAATATATAAGACAACTAAGTAAATAAAATTAGAATTTCTCACGATACCATCCAGCTTCAATTTCCATTCTAATTAATATTATACACCAGCTTTAAATTTTAAATTTTTCCTAAAAAATACATTTTTTAACTATTTAATATCATATTATTTTTTAAAAATTATTAGATGTTTCCAAAGCAAATAAATAAAAACTCATATATTTTAAAGTATGCATCTAATAAGTCTACATTACATATTTACATTTGAATACCAATTATTTGAATGAGAAGTTAGCAAAGAGTATTTATAATAAAATTATTTTAAAGTATGCATCTAGTAATAAGTTAATAACTTTTGTTTTAAACAGACTCTAGAGAAGATGAGAGTTGTGCAGTATAATTCATTGTAATTTTAAGAGTAAACACCAATTTATTTATTATTTATTTCCAACACCAATTTATTTATCATACACTTCAATTACAATTAGAGCAGAATCATTTAAGAAGATCCATAGTTATAGAGGCTTAGATCAGGAAATAAAGAGAGCTAGCCACTGATGTATAGTAGCACAAGACAAGAGGTAATTAGGCTTTGGCCTCACCACTAGCAGCAGCGCAATGCATAATAAAACGAAGTGCTCCAAAACTAAGTGATTTGTTTAACCTTTTCCAACCACCACTTCCCTTGTTGTTGCGACGATGATTATGTATCTTTGATGGAGATTCAGCTGATGGGGATGCCTGCTTTTTGCACAGCACAAAGTTCCTTGTTCCATAATACCCTATGGGTTTCAACGGCTCTAGAGCTGTTATAAAAGTTGCAAGACAAAATTAATCATCGGCTTTAATTAGTTCCTAGAATGTGCTACAGTAAATCATATCGAGATAATGTACATTTCCATTTTTAAAGTTTGTGTCATAAATGAATTTGGTTCTTAATTTTTTTTAACAATAATTAAAGAAGGAAGTGTTTGGTTTGTATTTTTTTTAATTTTTAAAATTTTTATGACAGAAAAAAATAATAAAAAAAATAAAATTTTATTTTCTATTTTTAAATTCTTTTATTTTTATTTTTTATAAAATAAAAAATATTAAAAATAAAATAAAAAATAAAGAATATATCTCAATAAAAAATTGTGATTTTAAAAAATTTTTGAGTTTAAAAAATCGGTAATGCTATATGTATTATTGTACATTTTTATACATCTCATTTACAATACAAAAAAATGTAAACATCAACACAAAAAATGTAAATATCAGCATATAAATTTTGTCTAATGTTTAATTTTTGTGTGTTGTAAATGGATGTACGGAAATATATAGTGATACACGTAAATTAATTTTAAAAAAATAGTAATTAATATTTTTTTAAAATTCATCAAAATTATTATTTGATTTGCTTATATCTAAGGATTCATTACCGACGCTTTTGATGTTGAAAAGGTGAATTGTAATGTATAGCCCTTCAAGGTTTCATAAATTTGAATTTTTCAGAATTTGTAATCAAACAACATAGCTAATTTGTTCATATTTTGCTGATATTGCAAATACGCTAATTACTTTACTTATTCGAGAAGCCAAATACTTTTTTTTTAAAAAAAAGTTTCGCAGTTTGTGCTTGAGAAATTAATGAATTCTTATATTTAAATAAAAAAGAGGGACAATATTATGTTAGGAGTCTCGACGGACCACCTTACCTCCGGCATCAGGACAACAGAGAAAGAAGTTGGTAGCATCAAATCCCAACTGAGGAAGGCGATCTTCCTTAGCGTAAGATTTCAGTGATGTCTCAATAACACGTGAAACAAGATCTGTTTCATTCACTACCAACCTTATTGGCCCCGAACTGCCTAAGATGTTGATTGTGACCAAGATCCTGTTACTCATGTTCTTACTCTTGTGATCCTCCTCCTTGCCCATGCTCTTGCTCTTCTGCATCAGCGCCTTCTTCTCAAACCCACCACCATTCTTCGTTGATCCCATGATGATGATCTCTTTTTCGAATTCAATGAAGGGGAAAAATAAAACTGAAGATATTTAAGGGTGTTTTTTTAGGAGGAAGAGTGCCAAATGCAGCATCACAACTTAATTATTGGAGGAAAGGCATTGGGCAGTGAAACATGAAATTTATTTAAAGGGAAGAGATTATGTAATTTATAGGAATACGATGTAATTGTGGTTCTTTGAATACGCATGTATATTTTATCTCATATGGAAATGTATTTATGTGTAGATTCTTAGAATGAATCTGTACCGGAATAATGGTAGCTAAACAATAATATAAAATAAGGAGAAGGCTAATTAACTAGAGGATTAGTTTTCCCTTTTCCCCTTTTTTTTTTTTTCTAAACACTCTCTGAAATATTGTTGCCGTGTCTTTGAATGACCGCCATGACTTCATTCTTTTCAAAAAGAGAGACTAAGTGAGAAAAATTGAAGTGACGGACGCGTTGGTGCTTACGAACATGATAGTGTTTTACGAATAAAGTTATATATTCATAATTTATTATCCATAACTTATCCATAAAATCTAAATACTAATTTATTTCAATTTTTAATTATTTATTCTCCTATTTAAAAGGAATTATATTTAAATAACTTATTTTTAATTAAATAAATATAATAACTTGTCTTTCTATCCTCATTAACTATTCATAGACTTCTTCCTTCTTTTTCTCACTAACCACCCATTAAACTTGTTCTTTGTTTTTCTCAAACTGATTCTCATTACACGCCTATTGGCATTTTCCTTTTTTATTTTTTTCCTATTAGTAACCAAACTAATACATAAGCTTTCGTACTTGCTTTTTAAGTTTTTAATGATTTGATTTATAAAAAAAATGTGAATTTTAAATGTGTTTTTAATAAATTTTATGTATAATTATGTTATTTCGGATGTATCGTGAAAATTTTGAAATATATTAAAATTATTTTAGACACATTTAAAATAATATAATGAAATACAAAATACATTTTAAACATATCTAATATATATAGACACACACATACATACGGTGCATTTCAATCCAACAACCACATAAATTAAGAGGTATTTTTATTTTATATTTTTGAATTTTATTAAGTTATAATTTTAATTTTAAATATAACCGATTTTTGAAAAATTTAAATTAGTTATTTTTAAATTTTGAAGAGATAATGTACAAGACATCAAATCTTTAAAGGTCTTTTATTACAATTATATATTTGAATTATTTTAAATTTTGTAAGATATAATTAAAATATGGAAGAACTTTTTATGGATACCTAGTCGCACCGGTGTTTTAAAGAGTATGTTTTAAAAAATATACAAAGACTCATTCATAATAATTAATATATAATTAGTTGAGATAAATAATGGAGTTGCGACGGTAATTGGAGAGACGCAACAATGGCATTTTATAGGGCAATTAATGGAAAAAAAAGATTTCAAATGAGAGGAGATAACTTACTCTCTTACCTACAGATGATTGGTTAGAATTCACCATAAAATTACAATATTTTCTATAATTTCATAATAATAATAATAATAATATATTTAAAAATATAAAATTATTCATTTATTTCAGCCATAAGTAACAAACATCAATAAATAAAAAAATTTGAGTTGTTTGAGGCTTTGAGCGGATTTTTATTGTCTTTAGAATTTTTTCATATTGTAACACTTTAATTTGGAGGTTAGTTTCTTGTAATAAATTTGCCAATAAAATATTTGATTTTTTGTTTCATTTTTAATCCTTTGAAGGATATTTTTTTTTGTTTTTATTCTACAAAATTTGAAAGTTGTTTATTTTAGTTTCTGGTATTAATTTATTTATTTCTTTAATAGGCAATAAACTAACAACAACTAAAATAGACAATTTTTAATAAATAATATTGAAAATATATAACCTTCACTTACTTTTTGTTTTAATAAATATATAAAATTATATGATATGAACAAATTAACCATTCGCGTAAAAAATAGAAAATTATATTAACTTGTATATTACTTTTCTTTTCATTGCTTTTGAGATGATCAAGGGAACAATAGGAAGAAAAGAAATTAATAATAATATATTCACTATTTTATTTATTTTGGTGGGATATTTTGGTTGTTAAAAAATCATTATTTAATTATATTAAAAATCACTATTTTCTTTAGAATCATTATTAAAAAAATCATATTTAATTATATTAAAATCAATCATCAAAATTAATTATCGGTATAAATTTATGTCAAAATTTAAAACATATATTAAAAATGAGTCAAATAAAACATGTATTTATCCACAAATACATAATAATAACTGATTTTGATCTACAAATTAATTTTTTTAATAAAATTTAATTTAATAATAATTAATAAAGACAATATCCTTAATTAATGAAGAGAGAAAGTCGTAAAATAATTTTAAAAAGGTTGATATATCAAAATTATGTTTTACCATGATAACTCAATAGTAATTGTTGCATGAAAAAATATTACATATACACTTAAAATTACATATTAAACTAATTATTATATATATATATATATATTTTAAACAAATAAACAATTTTTTTAGTACTTAATATAATTTTAAAAATAACCAAAATTGCATATAAAAGGAGAAAACTAAAGTGACAAATATATAAATGAAGAGAGAGAATATCAGCATTAATGACTATATATATATATCATACATGAATCATATTTATGAATGATATCTAAGTCAATTTAATTTAATTAAAGTTATATTGCTTATAACTTTTTTAATAAAAAATAGTGAAAGAACCAAAATAATAAAACAAACAACAACCAATAACATCTTTTTCCATCTCAGAGCGTCGCACTCGTCACTACCTCACCATAACACCGCATCAATCACTGCGTCCTTTTTTTTTTTTTCTTCTTTGTCGCACCATTACTAAAGACCAAAGTGTCTCATCACAGCCACAACCACCATTGCCGTCTTAATGCCCCATGATGAGGTTTTTGACGATGAAATTTAGGTTAAAAGAAGAAACCTCATCAATACTTCCTCACATAATTGCTAGTGAATGACCATGTTTTCTATCTTTTGCTAGAAAATGCTCATAAATGATTATATGTTAAATTAGCCTTCAAAATGCCCACAATTGCATAAAATCTCATCTCACATGGTGCATTGATATGTTTGCTAGTATATTTCAGATTTATAGAGATTGAGAAAAGCATGAGAAAGGCTAAGAAGAACATTGGAAGCAAGGATGGTTTGGAGAAAGCATGCAAAAGCAAAGATTTCACAAAGAAGAATGAATGCGAAGCAGAGAAAATGAGCTATAGCCATCGGATTGGAGCAAACTTGGACTCTTTGGAAAGATGAACTCAATATCTACAACTTTCATGGTGAATACTTCTTCCAGTTCTATGCGATTCTATGACGAATTCGCATCCGATAATCGGTACTCAGAATTCTCCTAATGCTGCCAATCATGACCTTCTGTCACTAATTTGATCATAACTTGAGCTACACAGGTCCAACCAACTTGGTTCCAAAGCCATTCGTAAGCTAACATCCAGAGCTTCGCAACGGTGTTTAATAGTTCATATAACGTGCGTCCGCACAAGGGCCGCGCGCACGCACAGTACTGGAGCAGCGTGCAAGTCACTCCAGCGGAGGGCGCGGACGCACGGGTACAATGGCGCGGCTGCATGGATGGGTGGTCTGCACTTAAAATTAAAGGTTAAAAAGGGAATTTAAAGCCAAGTTGATGCCTATAAATAAGGGGATGCTACCACAACTCATTACCACCCTTTTGAGACCCTTTTTAGGGGCTCATTAGCCTAGAATAATTTTAGAATAGGTTTTAGAGAGTTTTTGGGAAGAATTCAATTTCTCCCATTTTCTTTTAGTTTCTTTTTTTGTTCATCATCTTCTAGGATCACCATCACCAACCAAACTTTTATTTTAATACTTGTTTTGTGTTTAATTTTTGGATACTTTACTCTTTTGTTAATGAATCTCTAGTTTCTTCATCTTATTTCACATCTTTATAGCTTTCTTAATTGTTAAGTTTATGTTCTTGCTTTATTTTATTTTATGATCTATTGTTACTTTATGCTTCTAGTAGTTGTAGTTGTTGATTCTCTTGCCTTTTCACTCTCCTAATCATCTTGCTTGTTTAATTTCATAGTTATAATCATGCATTTACTTCATGCCCACTTAGTTGTTTGATAAAATGTTCTTGTGCTTTGGTCATGGGTTGAAGTGTAGATGATCTTAGCCACTAATCCCTAAGAATAAGGATGGGTTAAGCCTTGGGTTAAACTATTCCATTGACGCTAGGCTTTCGCTAGTGATGATTGAGTCCTTAATGAGGTGAACTTGATGGATTATTCGAGTTCCAAGGACCTAGGACCTTCGCACTAGATGAGTTGCCTAGGACTTATGGGATACAGGTTAATTCCACCCACTCGACCTCCTAATAGAGTGTGGTTTCATGGCTTATGGGACAACCATTCATAATAGGGATTAGTGGTGTTCATAGGGACACACAATACTTCAACTCAAGACCAAACACCTTTATTATTATCAATTCTCATTAATTCTCTTTTTGTTCTTGCTCTCAACTCACACACACAAATTGCAACCACTATTTTACAACCACACACAAGCCACAATATTTCAATTCATAGGGAGAACTACCTGAATCTCGTACTCGGTATTTTAATCTGGTTGCAAACTCTGTGACACGTTTTTGTTGACGGAATAACGTTCTTAGCTCGCATTCATAACTTGTTTGGATTCCGCTACGACGATCTACCTCTCGTTCTCACGAACGCAAGGGAGTCCCGAACTAAACTTGTTTGCGACGCCTAAAACGACTCTTCGTCACCGCAATACCACCACCTCCTCCTCTTTTTCTTTTTTACGATGTTGTACCATCATCGCCTCCTCCTCCTTTTTTTTTTCTTCTTCACAGTGCCGCACTACCACCACCATAGCACTGTACCACCATTATCGCAACACTACACCACCACTGCATTTTTTCTATTATTTGGATGATTTGTTAAGCTTAAATAAAATTTGCTTTAGATAATTTTGTTTAGATGAATAATTGTTTCTGTTTGAATGATCACTTATTTTATTGTGATTTTATTGTGATTAAATGTTTATTTATTTATAATCTTTTCAAGATGGTGTTGGTTAATTATTGTTAGAAAAATATTAGTCTGCAATACTATTAGATATATTAATACATAAAGATATTACATGATAAAATTATAAAATGTATAAGTAAATAAGATAATTTTTTTGCGACTAATAAATAAAATAAATGTGACAATAGTAAATGTAATAAGTGTATAAAGATGTAATTACTTTTTTATAATATATACTTTATCAAGTTAACTATTGTATCATAATAACTTGTGATATGGTCCAATGAAATTAAGCCCATTTCTAAAAAACAAAGGGGCTTACAACTCAGCCAAGTAACAATCTAATCCATCACGTGCTGAAAATATAAGTTAAGAAGACCTCCTATAAAATAAGAACCAACTTCTAAATCTGATACAACAATTTGATTTAATTTTATTCTTTGAATTTAAATCACCTAACAACTTGGAATTAGTCAAACAAACCCTAAACATAATAGGGAGTGGCTCAGCCCGTTACTTGCTAATCCTAACCAACCTGCGCCACTCCAAAATCTCTATAAACACACTCATTTAGTCTCAAGTAATGGTATGCTTTCTCTCCTTTACTCACAATAATTATCTCTCGAATATTCTACTGACTTGTGTGTCGGAGTGGCCTTGCAGGTCCCACCCCTGCCGTTCCAAGCTTTGATCGTCGGAGTCCGCCCTCTTTAAAGCCTTAGCCGAGTACTTACACTTGAAGATGACCTCTTACCGGCGACCAGCCCAAAACATTAGCGTCCACCGTGGGGCCGAATTTAATAATCCCTATATTTTTCTTTTCTCCATTGCATTTTCCTCTCTTTTGTAGGAATAACATCATGGCCGATGATGAACATCCTCCGGTCAGACGGTTGACCATGATCACTACTGCTCTCCCTGCTCCGATCAGGCTACTCGCCATGATCACTATTGCTCTACCCGCCAAGGTGCGTCAGAAGAGCTAATCTGAATCCAGAATATTCTTCCTGTTCTAACAAGTAAGCAAACAAAAAAATGTAACAGTCTTAAATTTTTTTCGTTCAAAAACGGCAACTAACAACTCTAACATTCTTGATTATATATACTATAAGGCTAAAGCAGTTTGGCCAAGCTCTAAAAGCAAAACCCTAATAATTTTCAATCCTCATAAATTGCTATAATACATGTTCTTTTTCTGTTCTACTTTCTCATGTAATTTCTTTTCTTTAATTTTCTTTGGGAAAAAAAAGCACGTTATAAATTTAAAGCAATTAAAAACAGCTCATCAATAACTGTCATCCATAACAGCCATGCTCATAAACTGCTATGCTCCATACTCTTTTTCTGCCTTATGTTTATGTTTTCACATGTGTAACTGCTCACCATTTTTATCTCTATTTCAAGTTTTTAATACTAAAATAGCTCGACCAAATACTAAAATAGTTCGGCCATATACTAAAATAGCCCGGCCGGATACTAAAATAGCTCGACCAGGCTTTAAAATAAAAAAACTTAATAGCGGCCAATCTCATAAACTATTATAATTTATGCTCTCTTTCTGCCATTTGTTTATGCTTTCACATGGGTAATCGCTCACCATCTTTATTTCTATTTCAAGTTTTTCATACTAAAACAGTCCGGCCAGATACTAAAACAACTCGGTCAGGCTTTAAAATGAAAATCCTGATAGCCGCCAATCTCTTAAACTGTTATAATTCATGCTCTTTTTCTGCTCTATATTTACGCTTTCACATGCGTAACTGCTTACTGTCTTTATTGTTACTTCAATTTTTTAATTTCTGTTGTTTATTTCTTTACAATTATGAAACAAGCCTAAAAATTAGGACTTGATAACCGTTATTCTAAAGTAGCTCACCCATGATCTGTTTTGTTCTATATTGTTGTACTTTTCTATTTTAAAGGGATAATTGCTGACCACTTTTACTATTCACTGTTTTACAACTTGATAATAACATGTTTTTCTACTCGGCAAACATGCTAAATAGCTCGGCAAACACGTTAAACAACTCAGAAAAAAGTTTTACAACTTGATAAGAACAGTGTTTTAACTCGGCAGACATGTTTTTCAACTCGACAAACATATTAAACAAATCGGCCTTGCTCATTCAGGGCTCAGCCTTAAGTTCTATTACTCAGTTATACATGTTACTATGATTGCCAATGTCTTTTATGATAATTTATAGCTCGATATTAAGTTCTGCAACTCAATCATGCATTTTATCATGATTTCCAATGTCTTTTATGCCAACCTACAGCTCGACCTTGCTAATTTAAGAGCTCGGCCTTAAGTTCTATAACCCGGTCATGCATGTTACTATTATTTCCATTGTCTTTTATGTTAATTTACAGCTCGACCTTGTTAATTTAAGAGCTCGGCCTTACGTTTTATAACACTGTCATATATGTTGCTATTCTTTCCACTCTTTTTCATGCTAATTTACAGCTTGGCCATGCTAATTCAGAGCTTGACCTTAAGTTCTATTTATCCGTTGTACATGTTATCATATTTTGCAATGTTTTTTTATCCTAATTTACAACTCGACTATGCTAATTCAGAGCTTGGCCTTAACTTCTATTTATTGGTCATGCATGTTACCATGATTTTCAATGTCTCTTTCATGCTACTTAACAGCTCGGCCACATTAATTAAGAGCTCGGCCTCAAATTCTATAACTCGGTTATATGTGTTAACATGCTTTATAATATCTCTTTTATGCTAATTTAGAGCTTAGCCTTAACTTGTATAACTCGGTTATGCATGCTACTATGCTTTACAATGTGCTTTTCCATATTTTCGAATTTCAACTCCCTGCCTTCTATGCCTTATTATCTATCAATGTACAACCATTTTTCATGCATTTAAAACAATTGACGTCAAGGGGGCTATGACCACCACAACCTATAGGTCGGCATTCTTAAATCAACTCATCTTGTTATCTCACAAACCTAACCAAGCTATCACTCAAATAACCTTGCATGCTATGCACGAACTCATCAAATCCCACTAAAAAGGAGGTATATTCTGAACTTATTCAATACTTCAAATCTAGTCATACTTTTTTACTTGAAAATGAATATAACAATGATAGTCGAACTTTTATTTTATTCATCATACATGAATCTCGAGCATCTAATATAAAACTACAATTATACAAACTCAACTCAATTTCTTTCCAAACTATACATAATCTGAATGACATTATTTCTATTCTGCTTCTTACACTTTTCATGATGTATTATTCATTATATGTTTTAATCTTTACACATTCAATTTATTGAAAGTGTCACTCCTGTGACAAATCAAACAACTCGGTTGACTAAAAAACAAACTACAATGCAATTTTATTTTAAACTGAGAAAGAATCTCAGAACGTCAACCAAACCGACCTATAATGTTAGATAACATAAACTCCTTATATTAAATCAACCTACCTCTTTTTCATTTCTTATACAACATCTACTTCCTATTTTCAATCGAATTTTGTTCTTTCCATAATATGAATTACAATTTGACAATAATCACTATGAACTAACAACTCGGCTAACTTAACCAAGAGCTCGGGCTACTCGACCAACTCTCTTTTTAGAAATGCTAGTATCAACTATCTACTTTTTTTATGTCTTGGGATTTTATACATTACAAATATGTATATCATCATTGCTATAATGATAATTATCCTTATCATTTGTCAATTACAATGCTCAAACCGATGTGATACTAAGTTCGGCAAATTCTTAACACTATGCCTCGGCCAGATTGGTTTTTCAAATTTACTATTTACTTTCTTTCATGCTCTTATGGCTTTACAAACTGCTAAACTATCAATTTCTGACATATCTTTCCTTCCATTTTCGTTACTGCTATCTTGTTATTCTTATTATTATAACTTGTCTCTCCTTTTCTCATAATAATTCTCTTTTGAATATTCTACAGACTTGATCATCGAAGTGGCCTTGCAGGTCTCACCCCTCGTTCTAAGCTTTGATGGAGTCTGCCTTCTTTGAAATCTTAGCCGAGTACTTACACTTGAAAAGAACCTCTTACGTGACCAGCCCAGAACAACTTGTAATAAAGATTATTTATATTTAAATTTTATCTAAATTGAATATCAATAAACATCTAATTGGAGAACTCTTAACTAAAAATATTACCAAATAGTGATTAGTTTGAGTGGTTGCTAGTACCTTGATTGTTAAATTAAAAAATAGCGACACCATATATAATATATGAATTAGCAATTAATTTAATGATCGATTTTTCACCAAAAACCATAGTTCTGAAAATCGGACCGGACTGTCCGGTTCGACCGGAAAAACCGGGAATAGGTCTTGTGTCCGGTCCGGTTCACATGTAAAAATCGGTTGGCAACAGACCGATCAAAAACCGGTCAAAAACTGTGAACCGGTCAAACCGAACCGGTTTTTTAACGTTTTTTAAATTAATAATATTATATTTTAAATACTTTTATAAAGATTTTAATTTATTTTATTATACATTTAAGTAAACAGTCCGACCACGATTCGACCCCGGTCGAACCTCTAAACTTTTGAATCAGTCACTCCACCGGTTCAGTGATCGGTCTGATTCTCTGAACCTTAACAAAAACAACCAGACCTATGTAAAAAATATGGGTCGTTAAAAAGTGACCCAGTCTTCTTTTGCTAAATTAAATGCCGAAGAAATCAATTGTTAAATAATGACCCACTTTATTTTATATTAGTCCCTAATTCATCAGTTGCAAACTTTTTTTAGCTAACAAATTTCACATTTTGCTGTTTTGCACATCAGGGCACTCACTCACTCTTCCTCGTAAAGTGTCCTTTACTTGGTGGGAAAAAAAATGATGCTGATTAAAAGAAGAAGAGAAAATCAAATCCCCCACATGTACATGTATTTAAACCTAAATTTTGAAGGTATACACTATACTGGCAGTGATTAATGATTACCCTGCAAGCTGTAATGTTGGCAGATTTGTATGCAATAACTTGCCTAAAACAAGTTAAGAACCAAATATGATACTGATTCACTAATACCGATACATACTTACACAGAGAAAAGTTGAAGATGCAATAACAATAATCATCGTATCATAATAATGATAATTGCTCCGGATATTCGGCCCAGGTGGCTCAAATCCGAAGTTAACTTCGTCTAAATCTTCTCACGAACATAAATGCCTCAAATCTTTATCGAATTTAGAGACGGTCCATTGGATAAATTTATATGAGATAATAATTATAGAGTAGTATTAGGGAACCAACGTTAAGGAGCAATTAAAGAGCCAACAAATCTAATTATAAGTTATATTTTAAAACTAGAAATAGTTATCAACCAAAATTAAGAGTAGTTATCATCCGAAACGTTAGAAAATTATCATCCAAAATACAATACAACTTATCGTACAAAAATTTTATAAAATTATCATCATAAACCTAACAAAATTATCATTCAAATAAAATACTACTTATCATCCTTAACCTATCACTACCAACAGCAGAACCACCAACACCACAATCACCACAACAACCACCACCTCCACACCACCACGATTACCACAACTGCATCTCAAAACTACAATCTCAGAACCACCAATGTAAGGAAAAAGGAGAAGAAACATTGTACAGAAGCCACAAAATTAGAACCACCATTGCCACAATCTCAAAACCATGAATGAAAAGAAGAAGAACCATTGTACAGAAGTCACAATCTCAGAACCACTATTGTAAAGCTCTCACCGGAAAATGCACGAAGAAGAAGAAGCAGTGGCGGCGACGGCTGAGATTTGACTCTTTCCGTATGAAGAAGACGCGATGGTTGGTGGTGACACGGTGTGCAGAACAAGAAAACTTGATGGTTGGACGGTGGTGGAGCGGTGGTGACGTCAGTAGAGGGAGGGAAAAACGGGAAGAAGAAAGAGGATTAAGGTTTTTGTTTGCATGATGGTGGTGTTGGTGAAGGGAGGAAGAGAGAGGATTAGGGTTTTGATTTGTGGGTTCCCAATTGGTTCCATTACCAAAGATTTCCTAAACTTTCTCATAATTATATCCAAATTGATCTTCTATAAATTTATTCTCAAAATAGGTTAAATCAATACACAATTTTATACGGATTCATTCCTTAGATAATAAGGATCACAACTGGTATATATAGGGAAGATCAACTCTTCCCTAATACGTCATTCTAAATTTTACCACATTAATTGTGCTGAAGGGTCTCCTAAATTTTTATTTGGTGAAACTCTACTAGTGCATTCTTATCTTTTCACATAAATCACCAACCTTTATTCTGGCACATCCGATAGTCTCAAATCCTAGTATTTGGGAGAGAGAATGAGATTAGGAGATTAAGATTGGAAGATTGAGACTGAGACTGAATTAAGTTTGTTATTGTTTTTGGTTTAAAATTTATTAGGAGACAAAGGCTAAAAGATAGAGATTAAATTAAGTTGATGAAAGAATAACAAAGATTAGTAATGAAAACTTTAATATTAAATGAGGGTATTTGAGTAAAAAGATTTTAAATTTTTAATCTTAGTCCACTCCTCCAGTCCCTACTATCCGGAGGTACTAAAAATATTAAAATTTTGGGAACTAAGAAATTTCAATTTCTGCTAACCAAATATAATACTGAGTCTTAGTTCCTTAATCTCACTTCCAGTCTCTAAAAACAAACGCTAATTATGATGATGCATTCCAGTTTCCATCGTATATGCCTTTTTACTTTCTGTCGTTTATAACCTTTTTAAGGACCAAGAACTAGTTTATAACCTCTTTAAGTACCAATAACTAAAACAGGAGAATTCTATTAAAAGTTTATATATCATCTTAATAAATTTTTATGTCAATTAAAACAACTGGATAATATATTATGCATCTATACAAGAAAATCTTGGATAAGTTGCCAAAAATGAATCATGACATATTAATCAAGGCTTTCTCATTAATCAATCACTCTGGTTTGGGCCTCTCCCTTTCTACTTTATTTTGATTTTGGTGTTAGCTAACCTTCTAGTTTTAATTCTGAATGGGAGTGATTGGCCCATTTAACATTCTAACAGGATCTGGTCTTGAAGCATATTTATCCTTGTCTTTACAATAACCAAGAAATCACATCTTCTTTAAATTTTCAGGTAATTTCACCAGCTGTTTTGTTCTAAGTAGATGTCCCTTTATCTTTGTTCAATCTTTGTTATGAGTTTCAGTTTAGGTCTAAATTTGATTGCGACTTATTTATAACCCCAAAAGAACTTCTCATTTGTAGCTTCTGGTATCACTGTCAATTGTAGTATTTGCTTTTAAGCCGGCCCTAGCTTCAATTTAGTTTGTTCAACTTCCATATCATGCAAGAATTTCTGTTAGGACTTCTTTTGAAATCCATAATTTCTCTCTAAATCATCACCCTAAGAGAAAATAAAGATTCATTACCTACATATACCTTTTCAAGAGACAAATTCTTTATGCTCCAAAAGCATATAAGAATCTCTCCTTTAATTTATAGTTTTATTATACTAATCACATTACCAAACTCATCCAGAGGATATGGAAGCAAAGAAAATCCCAGAAACGATTCTAAGTTCAGGGCAAAGGATGCCATTGATAGGCATGGGAACTGCAGCAATTCCTCTTCCTCCCTTTGAAACTCTCATACCAATCTTCATTGAAGCCATTGAGGCTGGCTAAAGGCACTTTGACACCGCAGCATTGTATGGCTCCGAGGAGCCTCTAGGCCAAGCTGTGGCGAAGCACAGCTTGGCCTTATAAAGAGCCGGGACGAATTATTTATCACATCAAAACTATGGTGCACCAAAGCTCACCATGACCTTGTTCTTCCAGCTCTATAGTAATACTAGTCCTACACACTCCTATTCTCCTGTTTCTGTCTCATAGTGAATATGTGATTGTTTCAAATTTCAATACTCAAATTAGTTGTATTTTCATTGTCTATGATGAATAAATACTTAATTTTTAGTAATTCTTAATGTATGCAAACATACAATCAATCTGACAAGACGTGACGAAATAAACGTTTAGAAACTGATTTCGTAAATAAAATTTTTGGAGATTAAAGTGCAAAATTCATGGAGACTTTGGACTATTACTCACTATTTTTAACTCACATAGGCATAATGTATCTGCATGACTGCATCAAATACTGTCTTAATTTCCCATGATAGTTGTTTCTTCTTTTAATTTCCTTGCAACTGTTTAGGAAGCTTGGGCTGGAGTATGTGGATCTGTATTTGATTCTTTGGCCAGTAAGGTTGAAACCTGAAGCTGAAGGTGCTGGTGAGTTTAGAAAGGATTATGTGATTCCCTTTGACATAAAAGGAACATGGCAAGCTATGGAAGAGTGTCAAAGGATGGGCTTAGCCAAGTCTATTGGTGTCAGCAACTTTGCCATCAAAAAACTCACCAAGCTCTTGGAAAATGCCACTATACCTCCTGCCGTCAATCAGGTAAAAACAACTCATTGCCTTTTTGTATACTTACTTGCTACTAATCATTTTGTGGTTGTGTTTAGGTGGAAATGAACGTGACATGGCAGCAGGGGAAACTGAGAGAGTTTTGCAAGCAAAAAGGGATTCATGTTAGTGCATGGTCGCCATTAGGAGCTTACAAAACTACATGGGTTTCAAATTCAGTGATGGAGAGCCCAATCCTTAAGGAAATAGCCACCGCAAGACACAAAAGCGTGTCTCAGGTGTTATTACTTATTGTTCAATTAATTTTCGTGTGATACCTCTTTTTCGTCTTATACATGTCATGATATTACTTCTCTCAAAAGCTTAAGCTGATAAGAGAAGACAACATGAATGGTTATATCTCTGACTATTATTACTACCTTTGTCTTAAACTGATCTTAATAGAACTATTGTGACTATGATTAAATTTAAAACATGAAAATTGAGGGATAAACCTAATAGTAAATGTTAGTAGTGCATCATTTCATTAACGGAAAATTAAATACGCACATATAACTCAGCATGAGCAATGTTATTGTTGAATGCAGGTAGCACTGAGATGGATATACGAGCAAGGGGCAAGTGTGATTGTAAAAAGCTTCAACAAGGAGAGGATGAAACAAAACCTTGACATATTTGAATGGGAACTAAGCCAAGAGGAAGCAATGAAAATCAGCCAAATTCAACAGCGCAGAGTATGCACTGGGGAAGAATTTGTGTCAGAAGATGGGCCTTACAACTCCTTGGAAGAACTCTGGGATGGTGACCCTTGAAATAGTTCTTGTGTTAGTGTTGCTGAAGTGTGAGACCCAAATCAATCTGAATAATTCGGTTAAAACTTAAAACACTTGTGAATACACTATACATAATGCTATTCAACTATTGATAAGCTCATTGTTAGTTAGATACAGTTAGTTTATAGTTAGCAATGTGTTGCTGAGTCAGAGTTAGTTAGCAAGTTCTAGAAGCTACTATATTCTCTCTACCTTCTATATAAGGAAGGTTTTTTACACAAGCACTGTAACTGTTTTCACTCTCATAAATCAACTACTCTCATCTTCTCTCTTTCTTACTGTTAGATGAGACAAGTCTATGCTATTTAACTCACAGAAATGGAAGAAATGAGAGAGTTGTTTATTGATGTGAGTAACAGTAACTGTCTATATATATATATACAACTTTACACAAGTTAGTTATAACAGATCAGAAACTAACTGACTGTGAGTTAAATAACTACTGCTACCAGTGCTATGACTAACACTTCTCAAGAAACCTCTCTTCTCTCGTCCCTCACTTCTGGTTATGATACCTTACATATACATCCTGATCCTTTTGTGAATAGCTAGTTAACAGAAATAACAACTAACTTAACTGCCTATAACTGAATTAACTTACTAACCAACCTACACCAGTATAACTAACTCTTCTATTTATCAATTCTGCCTCTAGCTCATCACTTAATTACTTTGCTGCCCTTAACAGTTTATTTAGTTAAAGAGCCAGATTTATTTGTTTATTGATTTATTTCTACAATTTGAATTGCGATTGTGCCGAGAAACGGAGAAAGGTAAAATATGATCAAGTCTTCAGCAAGAAAGAAAGAAGAATTATTTTGCTTTTGAATTAAACTATGTACAAGTGTATATAATTATAATGTGTAAAATGTAGTATTACTGGTTTTTTTTTTTTTTTTTGACTTCACCGTTTTCTTTTTAAATGCATGACCCAACCCGGAAAGGAGTTGCTGAGCCCAACATGAGGGGTCGGACCCGACCCGATAAGAGACAGAACAGGTTGAGACTAATTCTAATTCGAGCAACCAATAGGAATATGAATATGATAAATTGATAATGATAGTGATTGATCGTATTATCATGGATTATTATCGAGTATGAAACTGAAAGCAGAGACACTAACCAACACACTGTTGAGTGAAGTAATCCACAATGACCGAACCTCTTCTCCTCAAGCAATTCCTGCTTCATCACCGCCTTCTCTTCCACAGCTTCAACCGTCTTGCCGTCGGACACCTTCCTCGACGCCTCTGCTACTGCTCCACCGCCCCCTCCGATCAGGCCGACGACAAAGCAACCACCACCAGCACCAGCAGCAACCCTAATTATGTTTGGAAAGCTAAGGAATCATCATCATCATCGAGTAGTAGTAGTAGCTACCAGGATGACCCGGAGTATCGGAAATGGAAGGACAAAGAAGACGAGATTCTCAAGGACATTCAGCCAATTGTGTTGCTCACTAAGGACATTCTCCATTCGCGAAGGTAAAGTAACCTCCTCTTTTTTCTTTCTTTGCTTTTTCTTGAATAATCATGATACGATTGTTTATGGCATCAGGTACGTGGATGGAGAGCAACTGAGTGCGGAGGACGAGAAAGCCGTTGTGGACAATCTCCTTGCTTACCATCCCCACTCTCAAGATAAAATTGGTTGTGGCCTTGAATCCATCATGGTAATGACCCAACCCTCCAACTTATGCTTTGTATAACTGTTTGCTATTTGTGCTAATAAGATATGATTGGAATGTGCACTCAAGGTAGGGATAATATTCCTAATTTTGGTAGTTCTACTGTTGTCTTCTTAATTGTTTGATTCAGATTATCAGCCATTGAATAAAAAATTTGTTGTGTTTGTTGTTACCTTTTTCTGAAAATGTACCTTAACTCAACCCATTGATTTTCATATAAGTTTCTTAATTTTACTGAAATATACTTTGCCTGACCTGAAAACTGTTGAACCCAGATATTCTTGTCAATGACCTGTTGGTTCATTTCCAGGGTAGGCAGTCAGTGCTGATAAGGTTATGTGACATTATTTTTCTTGTAGGTTGATCGTCATCCTCAATTTCCACAATCG
>JASCZI010181265.1:198394-222024 GCA_036250425.1 Stylosanthes scabra | reverse complement strand
GGTGGCTGGATTGATTTCTCCTATCAGAAGTGCCTTCGGGAGTACATTAGAGATAAGTACCCAATGCATGCAGAAAGGTTTATTCGAGAACATTTTAGGCGTGGGAAGGAGTGATTGAATTGGTATATAGTGGAATCTGTCTTCTAGTTTTGCTGTCACGGTATGTGTTTATATGACTACTTTTTAGCGTCTTTATTATCATGATTATTATTATTTTTCAGTTTTTCACTTCATTATTCAACGGCGCACCTAGATTGTGCTGGGTGATAGATATGATTGAATGGTATATCAACCTCATTGTGAAGGGATCATCTAAAATGACTTAGTGAACTTTAATTTGTTAGCAATGTAGAAGTTAATGGGCAAGGACTTAGGTCACTGGTTGGCAATTAGGAATGAAATTTTGTTAATTGACATCCTAAATTCTGTGAAATTTACTGGTCTTCACTCTTCATAAGTACCCCCACCTGTCATTAAAACACATTAAGAATGATTAAAATTTAATTTAAGCCTGTTTTGGCAGACTTGTTTGCCTTACCATACTCGAAACAACTCAAAAGCTCAAATAATTTGGGCAAGAAGAATGACAATAAAAAACCTCATTGACACAAGAATGCAAAACACCGCAGACAGCCAAATAAAAAACCCAAACATTCGTACCTCACTCCATTTTTCTCCCTCATCTTCTTGTTCTCCCTTTTCTAAATTGTGTTTGCCAAAAGAGTATAGGATCCTTCAACATGAATGTCTTCAATCTGAAAGCACGAAACCTGCAAATTCCAGGATAGTACAAGTAAAGAAGCTGTTCCCTTTACACTCATAGTGTCTTTTCCAGACACAGTATTTCCCTTCATTGACAATGGAGTTATGAAGTAATGCATCCATTGTGATTATCATTTTTATCATTTTAAGTTTCTCTTTTTCATTATTTGATTTCATTCATCAGCATCAATCCTTCTATTTGTTTTATTCGTTCGTCCTCCACTTCAGCACTCCTTCCACCTTCTTTTCATTCATTCTACCTTGTATTAATTTGATCATAATTATAATTTCTCTACCCAAAAAAATAATAATGATAAAAATGAAGTTGATGCTAATAAAACACAAGACTCTCCAAACATCCTGCCTCACTTCATTATTCTGTTTCTTCTTCCTCTTCTCTGCCGATGAGAGCCAAAAGAGATTAGGATCCTTGAACATGGAGGTCTCAAGCACATAATTATGAGAAAAAGCCAATTTGGACACTTAACTCTGCTCCATCATTTGTTCATTTTATTCCATTATTATAACTGAAATTACTTTTGCTTATCATATCTACCTGTGTATGTGTCATATCTTAGTCTACTAAAAAAGATTTAAAATGGTCTCTGAAAAAGTGCATCAATTTTGTTCTTAAAAAAATTAGGTAATTTAAATTGGTTGATGTAGGGTATTTGCTTTCCCAAGGTATCTCCAGGTCCGGTAGACTGAAGATTAATCCCTAACATTTGCTTAAGCGGACTAGTGAATTGGCCACTGCACTAACCAAAATTGTAAGATATAGTTATGAGTTGAGTTGATCCTTTGGTTAATTAAATGATAATATGTTACACGTGATACACTGATATGGCATATTAATGTTCTGTTACAAAATGATTTGCTAATCCTTGATGCATTAGTTGGGTTACCTATTATAACCACGTGCTTGATCAAATTAAATCGATATGGTAATTTCTCACACAACAATGCATGATAACACGTTACTTAAATGGAACTAAAAAGTTAGTTTTTTTTTTTGGTAATTAACTTAAAAGTTAGTTGGTGTGTTTCTTGCACCTTTTATTAATTAAAGGCCAGTATAAACCTCAACACCTCATTGCTGATTTTCCTTTTTTTACTGAGATGTACATTGCCTGACATGTCTGTTGTGTTTCCTACGATTATTGAACTCATCTATCATTACCTGCTTGTCAAAGACTTCCTCTACTTCATTCTAGAAAACTTAAACACTTAAATCATTTGGGCTAAGTGGCTAACAACATAACCCTCCCATCGTAATCCTCAATCATAGAAACTAAGAACACAAAACTCTACAAACAAACATCCAAATAAAATCAGAAACAATCCTTGTCCATATTTCTTTTTCCCTTTTATATGCCCCCGTACCTTCACTGATTTAGCCGGGATTCAAACAAAGACGGGCAAGGCCAAAAGAGCTTAGGACGCTTGAACTTACATGTTTCCAAGCTGAAAGCACGAACCCTGTGACGAGAGTACAAGTAGATGCAATTGGCTTCGCAGCCATGGTAGTCTTCAACACCAAGAGAAAAACTGCAGTTTGCACCCAACACAAAAACCACGTTATCCAATTTCTCCACATGGAGCCATCCATGATCCATATCAAGCCTGTAAACCTTGATAGCCCTATTATTCTCATCATAGTATTCATTCTTTTCAATGCCAGTATCAATATCAACCACATAGAAGCTCCTCCTACACTCCACCAAACGCTTCTTCTTCTTTGCCTGAAAATGGCAAAGGATTGGACTGAACTGAACCAGCTTCAGGGTAGAACGATCGACCCAGAAGATGGTTCCACACTTGTCCAAAGCGTAGAGCTGCCCATTGCAGAGGATCACATCATCAAAACCAGAATTCCCGCCATCTAGGGTAGTCCAACCCTCATCTTCATCAATTCTGGTAACAGACAGCCTCCCAGAGCTGTAGAGTGCAAAGACCATGCGGGATAACAATATTGCTTTAACAAGATCAAAAGGCGTGAAAGAAGACGGTCTGGAATCGCCTTCTTGACGAGTAACAAACTGTGTGAGCGAATAGCCTTCAAATAACTCAACCAAGCTGAAGTTGGAGAGGTTAATGAGCTTTGGTGGAGTTTTACAGTCATACGGGTGTGTGACTGTTTCTGAGAGTGGTTGATCAGTGAATGGATCCAATAGCTGAACTGGGTTGGATGTGGAATTGCCAACCATGATGATCCATCCCTTCTGAGAATATGAAGAAGAAGAATAAGATGGTTGGTAGTGGAGACGGTAGAAGATTGAGGTTTGGGTGACTCTGAATTTAGACCAACGGATGGAGATCCGGGGACCAAAGATGGTGTGAGAGGGAGGAGGAGGGAGGGGTGGAGGGATGGCGGACCGCCATGAGATGCAGGTGGCGCGGATACGGAGGATGTCAATGGTGGCGGGGTGAAGGTGGTGGTTGGCTATGAGCGACAACAATTCCTTTGGTAGATTTGACCAGTCCCCTGCCACTTTCTTTTCTGTTGTGGCCATTAATTTCAATTCAGAAGGAGATTGTCCAATTATGTTGAGATTACCTGCAATTATTTTAGATGAACCATTGAATTGACGATGGCTGTGACTGTGAGTGACTTACCCACAGAGACACAACCACAATAGGGGGTCAACGTGTATTAGTCAACAGAGACATGACTTTTTGAGTTATGCGTTTTGCTTCACAAACACGCAAAGCTAAGCCTGAATAGGTGACACCGTGAGAGTGAGAAACTGACAAAATGATAATTCGTATTCATCGTTACAATTTTTCAAGTAAATTTTACTTAGTGTTTTTTTCTTTAAAAATTTAAAAAAATTATACTTTTTAAAGAATTTACTTGACATCTTGTTTTTTTAAATAATTATTTATTGAATTATGTATTTGCATATTAAAATTAGTCATTAGTATATAATACATATTAAAAAATAAAATATATATTGAAAATAATAAAATTATATATATATTTATATATAAATATATAATGATTGATTTTAGTGTATAAATTGAATTATCAATTCTTTTAATAATAAAAAAAGTTTTCTGAAAAGCAGTGAATTAAGACTCTTGAATCATCAATTACCTGCTTGTCAAAGAGTTGCTCTGGTTCATTTCAGAAAACTCAAATACTCAAATGATTGGGAATAACATCATAATTCTGTCAACTTAATCCATCTAAGTCACCCCAAAAAAAACTTAATCCGACTACGGGGCAGGGGAAACTATACAAACACAGCTAATAATAGACTCGTCAGAAAGTGACAGAATACAAAAGCATAAGAGCTAATAAAATTATACATGTATTTGGTTTGCTAGAGCTTTTGGAAGAGGTATTAGAATTTTTCAAAAGGATAAGCACCTCATTTTATTTTGTGCTTGATAAATAAAAAAATTGATATGTTTGTGTTTGTTTTTTTTAAAAGATAGGGATGCTTTTAAAAGTACTTAAGACTGAGTTTTTCAAAGATAGCTTGTGTTTATTAAAATTAAAAAGTCTAAGGTAGTGTTTGGTTTTGAGTACTGAGACTCTGTATTGTGTTTGATGGATAGGGGTTGAAACTAAAATTTCAGTCTCAATCCACAAAATTCAAGTATTTTCTATACTTCCAAATAGTGGGGACTGAGACTGAAACTTTAATATATTTTTTTATTCAAATACCATCATTTAATATTCAAGTTTCCATTATTAGTATTTGTCTCTCATTCATTGACTTAGTTTAATCTTTACCTCTCATTATCTATCTCTTAATCAATTTTAAACTAAACACGATAATAAATTTAATTTCAGTCTCAATTTCCCAATACCAATCTATCTTCCAAATGTAGCCTAATATAACCCTATCTATTAATAAATATCCCAATTTATTATTATATTTATATTTATTATGATTTTTTAAATTTTAAAAGTCAATTTATCAAAAATAATTGCTTTTATTTGTGATTGTTGAAAGACATTTTTTATTTAATTTTACCAAATACATGTATTACGATCCAAATCTAAAAGTTGTATCTAGCATGATAGGTGATGGAGAATTAGAAGAATAATAACTTAATATTCTATATCAAACTGATAAATATAAATATAATAAATAATATTAATTGATGCTAATATATTTTAACAAGACTATTAGTCCTTAAAAATTGTTTATGTCTTTATAAAATTAAATAATCATAAAGATTCATTTATCTAACATAATAAAAAGTAGAAACTAATTTGAGGATTAATATTTAGCACGAACTAAAGTATTTTAATTTGGATATTACTATGATCCAAATCTAAAAGTTGTATCAAGCATGATAGGTGATGGAGAATAAAATTAAGAATAACTTATTATTATATATCGTGCTAATATATTTTAACAAGACTATCAATCCCTAAAAATTGTTTTTGTCTATATAAAATTAAATAATCATAAAAATTGATTTATCTAACAAAATAAAAAGGTAGAAACTAAAGTATTTTAATTTGGATATTACTCCTATCAACCAAACAAGTCTACTTCATCTTTTTTCTTCCTCTCTGCCCCACACCTTCACAAATTGAACCTGGATTCAAACAAAGATGGGCAAGGCCAAAATTGCTTACGATCCTTGAACTTACATGTTTCCAAGCTGAAAGCACGAACCCTTCGATTAGAGTACAAGTAGATGCAATTCGCTTCGCAGCCATGGTAGTCTTCAGCACTGAGAGAAAAACTACAGCTTTCACCCAACACAAAAACCACGTTATCCAATTTCTCCACATGGAGCCAGCCATGATCCACATCAAGCTTGTAAACCTTGATATCCTTAATATACTGCTCAATGTATCGGTTCCATCGAACGTAAGTATATTCAAGATCAACCACATAGAGGCTCCCATTACACTCCACCAAACGCTTCTTCGTTTTTGACTGAAAATCGCTAATAAAGGTTGGACTGAACTGAACCAGCTTCAAGGTGGAACAATTGATCCAGAAGATGGTTCCACTCTTGTCTACAGCGTAGAGCTGCCCGTTGCAGAAGGTCACATCATTAAAACCAGATTTCCCACCGTCGTGTAGGTTTGTCCAATCCTTATCTTCTTCAATTCTCGAAACAGACAACCTCCCACTCCAGTAGAGTGCAATGACCATGCGGGATGATGACTCATCAATAGTTTGGCAAGTTAAACTCGGAAACAATATTGCTTTAACAAGATCAGAAGGCGTGTAACCGAGTCCGGAATCTTCTTGGAACTCTATGAGTGGAGATTTATAGTGGATCTCTATGAGTGAAATGGGTTCAAATAACTGAACCAAGCCGAAGTTGGAGAGGTTGAGGTACTTTAGTGGAGTTGTACAATCATATGGGTGTGTAAGTGCTTTTGGGAGTGGTTTGTTGGTGAATGGATCCAATAACTGAACAGGATTGGATGTGGGATTTCCAACCATGATGAGCCATCCCTTCTGAGAAGATGAAGTTGAAGATGTTTGGTATTGGAGACGGTACAACATTGAGGTTTGTATGAAGGTGTAGTTGGACCAACGGATGGAGATCCAGGGCCCAAAGACGGTGTGAGAGGGAGAAGGACGAAGAGGAATGGCGGAGCGCCATGAGGTGCAGGTGGCGCGGATGTGGAGGATGTAAATGGTGGCGGAGCGGAGGTGGTCGGTGGCGATGAGTGACAACAATTCGTGTGGTAGATTTGACCAGTCCCCTGCCACTGCCTTTTCTGTTGTGGCCGCCATTCAATTTCAATTGAATCAACAATGAAAGAATGAAGAAAAAGGAGATTGTCCAATTATGTTAACATTACCTGCAATTATTTTAGATGAACCATTGAATTGACGATGGCTGTGGCTAAGTCCCTTGGCCATCAAGGATCAACGTATAGGTCAATAGGCATGGCTTTTTGAGTTACGCCTTTTGCTCCCGGTATATATATAGCTAGGTTTCAGCCATTGAAATATAAAAATTATTTTCATATTTTGCATTTCAATTCTTTTTTATTTTAAACTTGAAAAAACAAATCATATATCCTAAAAAGAAGATTATTTAAATTTAAATTAGAAATTCCAACAATTAAAAATAGGATAGTGAATTTGTTAAACTTAATTAAAGTAATTTATTAAATTTATTGCAAATTTTTCATCAAGACCTACTTGTTGCATTATTATTTAAATAACAGTGCTATGGAACTAACATTATAGAGCCAATAAGAAGTCAATAAGTTCAATTATAAGTTATCATCCAAAATTTAAAAAATTATTATTCGAAACTAAAAAGAGTTATCATTCAAAATTTTTTAAAAAAATTATCATCAAAACAGAATAAAGATGATCATCCTTACATAACTCATTTACCGTCACCACCACCATCAACTACAGCTGCCTAACCTCACCACCACCACCATTACTACCACCGTCGCCACCTAACCCTAAAATCACCACTAACCGCGACCTTCACCAACACATCAACAACAAATGCAACAAGGAAAGTGCGAGGAAGGGAAGAAGACGATCGAAGAGAAGCGGCAGCAGCACAACACAACAACAACAAGAGGCAGCAGCATGGGTGCGACGCAAAGAAGGAAGAAGAGGAGGCGCAGTGCAAGGAAGAATAAAGGAAAAGAGGCGGCAGCGCGACCGGCAATGACAATGGTAGAATTGAATGGAGCTGCAAATGTTACTGATGAAGAAGGAGAAGAAGAAGTTGAAGCTGAAGAAGAAAAAAAAAAGAATTCTTTCTGGCATGACTCTAATGCAAACACTAGTTGTTGTTATTGGGAAGATTTACTAGGCAGAGAGAGAGAGAAAGAGAGGGCCAGAGAGTGAGAAGTGTGAAAGACTCAAGGCTAAAACCATGGCTGGAAGAAGCAACAAGGCAAAAGCGTAAATTTCAATTATGGCTTGTATGTGTTTGATGTTGAATATATAGTATATGTGAGTTTTGATAGAGGCTCACCTTGCTTTCCAAACATGTTAGCTTTTAAGATTTTCTCAAACTAATATACAGTTAAAAATTAAGATTATTATTGGTAAAAGTTTTTGAATTTGTTTTTCAATAAATGTATAACAAGTGCATTGAATTTTTTTTTGTATTTTCATTTTTTTCCATTATTGACTTTAATTTATACCCTTTATGTTAGTTAAACTCTTTAAAATATTATTTAAAATTAGTCATAGTTAATTAGCTATCGGCCTCTTACCACCCTTGAATTAAAATTACAGACTCACATTTTCTTTTACAATTTAGCGAAGATTCCTAACTTCTTTATATTTTTATTCAATTTTTCTTCTACCAGACAAAATTTTTTAATAAATTGTTACTTTTATATGGGAATGTTTAGAAAACTAATAAATCTACTATTTAACTAAAAATCCAATTTTTAAACTTTCACTTTTTTTTTAATAAGGTTTAGAGTTACAATTTTATATTTAAAATTTAATGCGTATATTTAAAAAATTCAAGGTTTAAAAACTTTCAGAAACATTAGGAATAAAAAACATATCTCACCCAAAAAAAAATAGTTCCTACAATTTTTCAAGTTTTTATCAAATTAAATAACCATATTGATTTTTCTGTGTGTATTGATTTGTCTATCAAAATAAAAAAGTTAGAGACTAATTTACTAAAGTAGTACTACTAAATCAGTGCTATGCACAAACTTTATAATTTAATTTAATTAAATTAGATATATTAAAAAAGGAGTGTCAAACGAGCCAACCCACCACGCCTAACAACAGATTGGCGGGCTTAGCCCACCTCCTCTCTTCTTCTTTCTTTTTTTCCTCTTCTAAAATTATAAGTAGCATTCAAGTTAAAAAAAAAAAATAGTAAAATTCATATATCTAACGTTCTTTTTCCAATAACATATAATTTCACTAAGACTTTAAATTTCAAACATACACAAAATAACATTCTAAAAATAAGCACAAATTCAACATTTCAAAGTCAAGTGTTATCTTCATCATCATCTTGTGTAGGTCAATAAAATCATTTGAACCAACGTAACTCCGAAAGAATAATCATCTCCATTTGCAATAACTTGTGCTTCGCGTTTTTCATCTACAAAATAAAATAAACAAGTATAGCAAGAAGTTTTTAAATAACAATGAACAAATTTCAACGAATCAATAACTTGGAAATGATTTTATACCATATTTTTCATATTCAGTAATCTTTCGAGTGCAAATCACAGCCTCAACATTCTTTGGCAACGTTTTGTTTTTGTCTCTATTCAAAGAGAAAGTCTTGGTAATTAATATTAGAAAGATAATAGGAAGTCAATATCATTTTTCATTCTTTTCTCTTTCCCCTTTTACCACCGACTATTTCCCCAATTACACTCATTGGCTCTCTATTGATCCCCTAACGTTGATTCCGTAGCATTATTCTTATTCAAAATATGTGAACCAATGCTAAAAGTAAATTCAAAAGCTACAGTGGTAATTGGAATACTCAATACATCTCATGCCATGTTGGAATACTCAATACATCTCATGCCGTGAGTGATAGTGATGGAAAATGTTGGTCGTTGTCTTTCCACCATTGCAAAACAAAGTTGTTTCATTCAGATATACGTCTAGTTGGTTCTTTCTATTTTTGACTCCAACTTCTTGATTACCTGACATAAAATCCTTTATAATGAAAAAAAATATAACATGTATCAAATCACATATATATTATATAACAAACAATAAAAATTATAACCTCTAAAAATAACTTTATACATGTTACCTTAATAAGTCGAATAGGAGCAGTCCTCCTAGAAGAAGAAACAACTTGTGGAATTACACTTGAATCTTGAGAAGCATCGACCGCAACTATGGAGGAATTGCGGTCATAAAACTCAAAGAGCTTATATAACTTATTCTTCACAAAATCCACTTTATCTTTAGCACCAACGGGATCAATTTCACCATAGCAATGAACCAAAGTATTGATTTTAAATCTAGGATAAAAATTTCTCCAAATGCAAGAACAACTCCAAATGCAAGAAGAACACTATATTCATCCAAATATTTCTTAAACTTGACAAACATTTGTTCTCCCGACGTCCTTATAACCTCATCTTTATAATTCAAACTATTCATCAAAACCAGCTGAATTTGTCAAACTTGTAAAAAATACAATAAGTTAGCTGTTAAATAAGAAGTTTCAAATCAAGTTTGTTATTTCATAAAATGACAGCAACAAATTACATATTCTTTCAACTCTTTCCACTCATTTGATAAAGGACAATCATCCCTAATTTTAGGATTTTTCACTTTATACAACTCAAAAACCTTCTTATAAGGAATAGCACTTGCAAGCATTGCATAACACGAATTCCACCTAGTAGGAACATCCACAACCAATGCATTTGTATACTCAAGACCCTCAATATCTTCAAAACATTGTTTAAATTTAACCATTCTGCTTTCAGATTTTTTCACATGCTTAACAATGTCTCTAATCTTACGCACCGTATCACTAGCTAATTTTAACTCATCTTACACAATTATATTCAAAATATGAACAGAACAATGAACATGAAAGAATTCATTATCACATAGCAGCGAACCATGCACATCTAAAGTGCTTTTCAAACGATCCACACAAGTATTATTAAAAGATGCATTATTCAATATAATTAAAAATATATTTTTGTCAATTTTTCACTCACATAACAACACAAAATTTTAGAAGACAACTCAAATTCTGTGTGAGGATGCGACATGTGGCAAAAACTAAAAATTTTACTCTGTAATTTTCAATTCACATCAACACAATGCATAGTCAAAAATATAAACCCTTATTGTTATAAGATGTCCAAAGATCATTGTTAAACAAATCCTATTTGGAATGACAGCTAGATTCTTTTTAGGCCTTGCATGTTCTCTCTTATAAACTTGCAATATGTTAGTTAAGATTATATTCCTACTAGAAAGCTTTAAAGTTAGATGCAAATATATCTTTAGAAACCTTTTGATTAATCTTAAGCCATCTCATTTTATTTTATTTATTTGCATTTTTCTATATGGTTTGACCAATATCTTCATGCTTAATGTGAGTATAAAATATCAAGATGCCGTTTTATAGAAGATGTGCCATATTGCTTATCTCCTTCTTTAAATACTTTCTTGCATCTTTTATACTCAGCCAGCTCTACTACATCTTTATCTTTGTCCAATTTTTTGAAAAAGTTTCAAACATCAAATGTTAATAGTCTGACCCTTTTCGCACTAGATGCATCTCCCTCAACCTGAGACTCAAATTAGTACAAGTACTGGTAGCATCTTTGATTGCGGTTTCAAACTCCATTTTTGCCAATATAGCTACAAACAATATCACACAATTAAACTCACATATACGCAGCACAATTAATTTAGTAAAATTCAAGCACCAAAATTGTGATTATTGTTAAACTAGTATTATTTGATCAAACACATATGATTAACATAGGCTGCATTTTTTGTATCAATTCTATAATCTTAAGCTAAGACAAGAATAGTACTATACAGCAATTTCAAAATAACTGTGATTGTTATCTACCACTACCATTTTCAGAATAGTACTATACAACAATTTCAGAATAGTACGATTGTTTCCTACAAAGCTCATCATTTTTAGTTGATCAGGACTCCATGAATCTAAATTTGTAGATCTACATATTAAAGAACATACGAAAACTAAGGGATTAATCTTCGTCCTTCTTTGAGTTATTATACTAGTACGACAAATTCAATAACAATTTACTTCAAAGAATAACTAATTTAAAGCAAAGAAACAGAACCAGAGTAAGTAATTCTTTAATTTAGTGAGATAATTGATGAGCGTTTGAAACAAATCATGTTTGGTAATAGCTTGGTCCCACTATAATCTTTTATTCTTTTATGAGTTTATGAGTAGCCCAGATGAATATCCTGAGACTACAGTGTGTGTTGAGGGGTATGTGAAGATAAAGTCAACAAGTAATATCATGTTATAAGAAAAGCTATCCTCAATCAAACATTGCATGCTATAAACACCAGTTGAAACTTGAAACTATGATATAAAGCCTGCGGCGGAGGGAGGAGCGAGTGTGATGACTGATTCGAACAAGGCGCAAGCAAGGGAATGGAGAGTGGTGACTGACGAACGCTGAGTAACAAGAGGAGCGACCGCTGACAGGAAAGGCGACTTTGGAATGTTGAATTTGTGCTTGTTTTTAGAATGTTATTTTGTGTATATTTGATTAGAAACTTGGTGAAATATCAATTACTCTAGGTGTACATCTCTTTTTGCCAACCAAGTTGTTACTACGAACATATTTTATATATACAACAAACATGTTTTTATAGTTGACACGAACAAGTTTTAAAACATGTTCGTTTACTTTTAAATTCTCTGTTCGTTCTAGTAGTAATATTCTGTTCGTGCACGAACAGAAATTTATATATACAACGACATGTTTTATAGTTAACACGAACATATTTTAAAACCTGTTCGTTTGCTTTTAAATTTTCTGTTCGTTCCAGCAGTAATATCTTGTTCGTGCAGTGGGCAAAATTCACTTGATTTAACTTGGTTGAAAAAAAAAATGTACACGCAATGACTGATTATATATTATGGACAATCTTTAAATTCTGAGTGTTTGACTATAAATTTAAATTTAAAGTTTTAGTGAAATTATATGTTATTAGAAAAAAATGTTAGAGATGTGAATTTTACTGTTTTTTAACTTAAAATGCTAATTGAATTTTGGAAACTAAATTTAGAAGAAAAAAAAAAAAGAGAGGAGGCGGGCTAAGTCTACCAGCCCGCTGTTAGGTGGGACTGGTAGGATATCACTATATCAGCTTTCCTCCCTCTCCCTCTCTTCCCCCCACTCTCTCCGTCTTCCTTTATCTCCCTCTCCTTCTCTCCCTTGCTCTCTCCCTCTCCCTTTGTTCCCTCACTCTCTTCCTCTCCCTTGCTCTCTCTTTATGCTCCCTCCCTCTCTTCCTCCTTATCCCTCTCTTTCCCCACTCTTTCTTTAAATTATTCACATTAAAATTACTTTAATTACAATTAACAAAAATCTTAAGAATGACTTTATATCCTAATGATGACATTATATTTTGATTGAGGCTGTCTTCCATCAATTACAATTAAATATCACAATCACAATGAAAAATAATTAAAAAAAATCTTAATGACAACATCTAAATATTTAACATTCCTAAATTGAATCTTTAATTATTATGTCAGCAACTGAGCTTTCAAATTTTCTTCGTGACTAATTTGGATATTAGTGCATCAAACCAAACAAGTCTACTTCATCTTTTTTCTTCCTCTCTGCCCCATACCTTCACAAATTAAACCTGGATTCAAATAAAGATGGGCAAGGCCAAAATATCTTAGGATCCTTGAACTTACCTGTTTTCAAGTTGAAAGCACGAATCCTTTGATTATAGTGCAAGTATATGCAATTGGCCTCGTCGCAGCCATAGTAGTCTTCAACACTGAGAGAAAAACTGCAGCTTGCACCCAACACAAGAACTAGGTTATCCAATGTCTCCACATGGAGCCATCCATGATCCACATCAAGCTTGTAAACCTTTATAATATCCTCTTCATAGATCCGTCCATCGAAAATATCGATATCAACCACATAGAGGCTCCCATTACACTCCACCAAACGCTTCATCTTTTGATGAAAATCGCTAAGGATTGGACTGAACTGAACCAGCTTCAGGGTGGAACAATTAACCCAGAAGATGGTTCCACGCTCGTCCACAGCGTAGATCTGCCCATTATAGAGGATCACATCATGAAAAACAAAATCCCCACCATCTAGGGTAGTCAAATCCTCATCTTCATCAATTCTGGAAACAGACAGCCTCCCAAGCCTGTCGAGTGCAAAGACCATGCGGGATGATGACTCGTCAAAAGTTTGGCAAGTTAAACTTGGAAACAATATTACTTTGAAAAAATCGGAAGGCCTGTAAGGGAGTCTCAAATCTTCTACGAGTGATAGCATGTCTTGGTGATGTGTCTGTATGCGTGAAATGGATTCAAATAACTGAACCAAGCTGAAGTTGGAGAGGTTGAGGAGTTTTAGTGGAGTTGTACGGTCATAGGGGTGTGTGCCTGTTCCTGAGAGCGGTTTGTTGGTGAATGGATCTAATAACTGAACTGGATTGGATGTAGAATTGCGAACCATGATGAGCCATCCCTTCGGAGAAGATGAAGTTGAAGATGGCTGGTATTGGAGGCGGTAGAACACTGAGGTTTGGATGAAGGTGTAGTTGGACCAACGGATGGAGATCCAGGGCCCAAAGACGGTGTGAGAGGGAGAAGGACGAAGAGGAATGGCGGAGCGCCATGAGGTGCAGGTAGCGCGGATGCGGAGGATGTGAATGGTGGCGGAGTGGAGGTGGTGGTTGGTGATGAGTGACAACAATTCGTGTGGTAGATTTGACCACTCCGGATCCCCTGCCACTGTCTTTATTTCTGTTGTGGCCGCCATTCAATTTCAATTGAATCAACAATGAAAGAATGATGAAGAAGGAGATTGTTCAATTATGTTAAGAACTTAAGATTACCTGCAATTATTTTAGATGAACCATTGACGATGGCTGTGGCTAAGTGCATTGGCCGTCAAGGATCAACGTATATATATATAGCTAGGTTTCAACTTTCAACCATTGAAATACAAAAATTATTTTCATATTTTGCATTTCAATTCTTTTTTCTTTTAAACTTGAAAAAACAAAATCATATCTAAGCCATTAAGTTACAAAAATTATTATTTTCAGATTCAATAGTGCTATAAAACTAATATTAGAGGGCTATTAGGAGCTAATAATTAAATTCTCATTCAAAATTTATACGAGTTATCATCATAACTTATATATCTCATCATTTAAAATTTTTATGAATTATCCTCCGTAACTTATATAATATGTGTTGGCTCTCTAGTCTTTTTCTTTTCGATTTTGCGTTTTGATTCTTTCCTCTTTTAAATTTGGAAAACAAAATCAGACCTCCTAAAATAAGGATATTTATATTTAAATTAAAATTTCCAAAGAAAATTTAAAATCAGGATAGTGAATTTATAATATAATATATAAGATGATTAACTGGTTGGCTAAGTAACATAATTGTGTTTTTTTGTTACCTCTTTTTCTCTTTCTGCCTAACTCTCCGAGATGGACGGCCCAATGACCCAAATTGGGCTCTTCATCACTTTATAAGCCCACATAAAAATCCAAAGAATTGTGTCCAAAAAAACCCAAAGAATGTGCAGACACAAAAAATTTAAAAAAAAAATGGAAAAGAAAAGTTGCAAGCTCGTTCATTGAAAAACCCTTAACAAACCTTCAACTGCCGCGAGAGGTCGTGTTCTGAGACAGAGCAACCATGGCACCGAACAAAACGAAGAAGAACAAGAACAAGAAGAAGAAGGGTCGATACGGCGTCGCAGAGCTGAAAACCCTAGGCAATGATCTCCTCTCTTCAGCTTCAAACATCAACAACCTTCCACTTCTCCTCAAATTTGTTACCCCTTCTTCTCCACCCCACCATCTCCTTGAATCCCTTCTCTCTCTCCACTCCTTCTTCCTCCCTCTCCTCCCCACTCTCCCTTCCTCCTCGCGCGCCTCCGATGCAAAAGGAGCTCAAGACCAGTCACAGTTCATCTATAATACCTGGCTCAGGTCAAAGTTCGATGAGCTCGTCAAGTCCCTCGTGGAGGTTCTTTCTTCGCCGCGGCAACAGCAGGAGGAGGAGGAGGCTGTCAAGGAGGTCGTTCTTGACACGCTAATGGAGTTCGTTAAGGTTGCTAATGGCGGCAGGTTCCACTCTGCTATCTACCATAGGTTCCTCCATAGCATTGTAAGTTAATGAGCAAATTCTTAAATTTAATTTGTAAGCGTTGAGATTGATCTAACATTGTAGTTTTATAATTTGATAGGTTCCTTATGTTATGATAGTACTTCAGGATCAATTTGAGATTTTACTTATGAATCTTTTGATTAATTCTATCAGGTCCACTCTGAGAGTTCAGTTGAATTTTTGGTGGATTTACTAGCAGCCAAGTATTTCAAGTATATTGATGTTCGGTATGAGTTATTTTTGTTTTGCAAAGCTATTCACTGAATTCAGTTGTTTTCATATTGTTCTTGACTCACTTGAATCTGCTAAAATAATCATTTTTACTTGTTGCAGTTATTTTACACTCATTAGCCTGAAAAAGCTGGCAACAACTTTGGAGGGAAAAGATCCATCAGGTGTGCTTTTCTTCTCTTTCATTTGCAAAATTGCATAACATAAAAACAATCATTTCAATCTATTTGTGTGCTCTCCATTTGATAACTCAGTTCTCCTATCCTTGTTTAGATGATAAAAGTGAAAATGCAGATGGTGCGGATGCAAGTCAGTTGAGCTCAAGGTCAGTAAGACCTGTATAACTGCCACTGCTAAAAACAGTTTCTCTTCTTTTCATTTCCATGCTTTATTAAGAGGAACACTATCATACATGATTTTTACTCTATTAGTTTAAATTGTGATATGATGTCCTTTGGTCATAAATTGTGTCTTTTCTTGGTGTTTATCTTTTCTCCTCCCCTAAGTATTTGCTATCTATGACCATCTATGACCAAATTCTTTTTCCTATTTGTTTAGTTCAAGTTAATTCTTTTGATGATTAAAATGTATTGTATTGCAGTACGGAGCGTGTCATCCACAATATCTATTACACTATATCACGTGTCCCTCCTCCTGGAAACTCAGATAATACATCTGATCTTGAAATGTGGAGCAGATCAGGTTGTCTACTTTTAGCCTTTTCTTTTACCCCCAAGGTTATATTATCAATCATCTTTTCAAAAAAAAAAAAAAAGGTTATATTATCAATCATGACTTCGATTTTTAGGACTGCATTTGATACACAGAATAGTGTCTATTCCTTTCTTCATTTTCATTTTTGCTTTAGGAGTTTATATTAAATGCTATTAAATTTATAATAGTTGAAATTGATAAAATATGAATTTTGTCTGTAGAAAATGAAAATAAGCAGCCTTCTGGAGATGTGAATGCCGATGATAAGCAGCTGAAGCCTGACAAGCATGACAATAATGTACGATATTTTTCCATTTTCATTGCTAAGTTTAAAAGTACTTCCCCTGTTCTTGTTATTGAGGACCACATATATTTTCATTGCTTAGTTTAGAACTACCCGTTCCTAATTTTTTTTTTTTTTTAGTTTTTGAGTACCACGTATCCTCTTGTCATATCAATGAATTTATTCTTTTGTGAAGTTTATGTAAAATATTGTGATTTGTCTTCTTTGTATTGAATGTAGGTACTGTCTGCAGCCAAAATTGCTAAGAAAATGAAGTTAAAGTTTACCCAAGCATGGCTTTCATTTCTCAGATTGCCGCTTCCACTTGATGTGTACAAGGAGGTAATCTGCATGGTCATGCTTTTGACATTTGAAAAAGAACGAGATCAATAAAATTCACTTTCCTGTTTTTATTGCCACATGTAATAATTTATTGGAACAAGAAGTCCATACCTTTTTAATTTCATGAGCCGTGTCTATTCATTGGCAGGTTCTTGTTAATCTCCACCAAGCTGTTATTCCACATCTGTCAAATCCTGTCATGTTGTGGTAAGTGTCTATGCTGTATAAAATTGAGATTTTATTATGATGGCTACCCATCAAACCTGACTCAATTTGTTGTATGCAGTGATTTCTTAACAAGATCATATGACATTGGTGGCGTTGTCAGTGTGATGGCTCTTAGCAGCCTGTTTATCCTAATGACTCAGCATGGATTGGAATACCCAAATTTCTATGAAAAACTTTATGTTCTCTTAGCACCATCTATTTTTATGGCAAAACATCGAGCAAGGTTTTTCCAGGTGAAACTTAGTTAAATACTTTTTATCTTTCACAAGAGAAAAAGGGATTGGGACTTGGGAGGAGGGGGACTTTGAAACAAAAGTAAAGTTTTCAGTAACATGAAGACGTACTAGGGATTTATTAAATTATAAAATAAAAGTTATATTTTGTTTTTGTGCTTCCAAATTGTATAGTAGTGATTTGAGTAAGTTCCCATGCCAGTTTTTTGGAGATTATCTTAATTCAATATTTGTGAACTTATATTGTATGACAGCAGTAAATTTCTGGTTTTAGTTCTGGCTGCTCAACAGAGCACTCCTTAAGTGGAAGGTGATATATAAATTTAGTGAATTGATTGGAATAGAATCAAGTAAAATAACTTCCTTTGCCTAAACTTTGGTGAATAAAATTAAATGGATTGAGAGAAATTTATACATTCTGAGTTTATGACCCAGAAGAACAATATTTAGTTAACATACTGTATTCATTATGAAATATTGTGGAATGTATTGTGTCCCTTTGTATCTCATGCACAAAACCAAATTACTAAAAATTAGGTCTTGATGAAAAGATATTATGATGAATAAGTATTGAACTGAATCAAATCTAAATTCTATTCTTGCTGTTTTGACAACATTGAATTTCATTTTGCAGCTTCTTGATTCTTGCCTCAAGTCACCACTTCTTCCGGCTTACCTGGCTGCATCATTTGCTAAGAAAATGAGTAGGTTATTGCTTTCAGTTCCTCCCGCAGGGGCGTTGGTCATTACAGCTCTTATCCACAATATTTTGCGTAGACATCCATCAATTAATTGTTTGGTGCATCGGGTAAATATACTCTCTCCATTCAGATATCTTTTGTAGCTATTGTTTTTTAAAATTTCACCATCATCATTGATGTTATCAAGGATCACATAAAAATAGTAGAGGTGACGAAAAGTGAGTGGTGATGTTAACATGAGCAGTTTGTTGTCCTCATTTTAACCTTGCATTTAGAAAGATATTTCAGGTGCAGCTTGTAATTCTTTCTTGCAATTTCTTATGCATGAGCAGGAAGATGAAGTTGTTGAAGGAAAAGATGAAGCAACTGCTGCAAACTCGGAAGATGCAAAGGTCAGTGCCAGCCAGAAGTCAGGCATTGACCATTTCAACTACGGGGAACCTAACCCTAAGAAGTCAAATGCTATGAGTACGTCTCCTTTTTATTGATCTTATTGTCCAATCTATATTTGGTGGATCAATAATGATCCTGTCAGCTATATTTTCTGAGTTTGGATATCATCTGGAGGGTATCTGGGAATCATGAGTTTGGTATGTGTGTGTTTGTGTTTTCAAAATTTGGACACACATTATGGAAGCATATAGTGGCAGAGTTACTCCAGTTTTATCCTGTAGCCTTCTAGGATTTATTTATCTAATGAAGCTATCTTTTTTGGAGCAGGAAGTTCTCTTTGGGAAATCAATACGATTCTTCAGCACTACTGTCCGCCTGTCTCAAGGCAAGTGTTTTGATCTCAACTCCTTACTAGCAGTTTTACATATTGCCCATCACTCTATTTTTCATTTACACAACTTTATCGATTTTGACCTGCTACTATAAACTTATATGCTTTTTTTTGTGCATTCAGGTTTGCTTTGTCTCTTGAGAATGATTTGACAGTCAGGGCCAAAACAAGTGAGGTTAATGTCGGTGATTTTAGTTCTGGTTCATATGCAACAATAATTGGAGCAGAGGTGATACAATTATTACCTTTCTTCTTATTCCTTTCCAATGATTCCATAAGTGTTTGCACAATACGAGGAAATAACAAACTGTGTACATATTCATTGCAGATGTCGCGGAGGGTAAAGCAGGTTCCTCTTGCATTCCACAAATCAACTCCTTCCACTTTGTTTTCAGACACAGATTTTCCCGGTTGGACTTTTTATTACAAAGAAACCTCCGAAATAACGCATGGCAGTGATGAGAGCGCTGATAAAGATGATCAAAACTCTGGGAAACGGCAAAGAGTAGAGTGACCAGGATTCATGTTTATCAACCACCAAGTGTCTGCTTGTATTCTGTGGAGATGTGCTACCATACCTTCCTAATTTTCTTAAACAAAGAGAGGAGGGAGGGTGGGGGGGCAATGGCCCTTTAAGGAGTTTGGAGTGTTTCTTGCTTATTCATGCTAACGAAAAAAGCATGACTAAATATTTGATTCTCATCTCCATTAATTTTTGTAGCTTAAGGCGGGAGCATTTGCTTAGCTTGTTCTTTATATATTTTTAGTAAATTGAAATTGAGTGTGTAATTCATTGTTAAATTTTCCATGTATCTACAAAAATAGCTTAAGCACCATCGGTTTAGCAATTAGCAGCATTATTTGTATTTTTATTTACTTGCTTTGGCCTTCATTGATCGGATCAAAGTTGAATCACTCGGAAGAATCCTATATCCATTTATAACTATACTACCCTTAGTTCTCCTCTTCTTTGTTTTATTTTTTTTCAGTTGCATAATGTTTTGTTCAACTTTTCCCTACAGAATAATTTTTTTTTTTCAAGATATTCTTAATTTAATTTCAAAAAGTAACTTTTCCTGGCCAACAAACAACATTATGTAAGTAAAAATATAAATATATATGTATTTTTTAAAATTAGAAAGATGAAAAAAATATATTTAAATTTTTTATTTAAAAATTAAGAGAATAATTAAAAAGTTAAGCTAGAACTTCTAACCGTTTTTTCCCCATAAATATGATCGTGTTGCTATGGAAAGATGCTATGTCTATATCAAAGTTAGCTATTAAATCAAGTGTTATGTATTTATTTATGAGTAATGTTAGGGAACTAATATTAGGGGACTAATAGGGAGCTAATGAGTGTAATTAGAGAAATAATAGATGATAAAAGATGAGAGAGAAAAGAAGGAAAAAGCCTATTAGCCACTTATTGACTAACAAATTATAGGCTCCCTAAACTTTCTCTTTATTTATATATATATATATATATATATATGGTGAATAGCTATTACTAATTTATTCAATCTCTATTACTAATTTTTTATTCCTAATAAAGCGTTACATTTTTTATATGGTGAATAGTTATCCTGTCCATCATGAATCAGATTATGCTTTAAGTATCAAAGCTCCATATATATATATATATATTATTTAATTTATTTTTAATGTATAGTTTATATTTTAATATATATTTTTTTATGAGAAAGTTTAAGGAGCCCATAATTTTTTAGCAAATAAATAGTCAATAGGCTTTTTTCTTCTTTTCTCTCTCCTCTTTTACCACCTATTATTTCTCTAATTACACTCATAGGCTCCCTATTATTTCTCTAATTACACTCATAGGCTCCCTATTAGTCTCCAAATATTGGTTCCGTAACATTACTCTTTTTTTATTAGTAAGTAATTGATTTTTTGTGTTCAGATAACATAGTTTGTGTATAGGAATAAATACTATGTATGCCCAAAAGGTTTGGTCAAAAATCTTATTTGTCACAATCTTTTTTTTCTCTCAAAGCTCCACAAAAGTTTTGAAAACACATTAAAAAGACCAAAATAAAATTTTGTTGACCAAAATGCCCCTATCCTTTTGTGAGCTTTTTTTTTCATTTTCACCATTGGTCTAACCGGTCGAACCGGAGTGCACAAAATTAATAAAAATAAATGCACAAAAATTATTACATATTCTAATATAAATGCTACACACAAATTTTTTATTATGAAAAAAAAAAACAATTGAGAAATTTAATCAAATGCAATATTTTATCAACAAACTCTTTCGTAGTAATAATAATACTGATTCGCTCAAATCAAAATCAATGGCATAAATTTTTTTTTTTTTATGAGAATAGGGGCCAAAGGCCCAAGATCACCAAAGAGATTAACTAAAAACTATTCTGGAAGATTGAACTCCCATTACATCAGCAAGTAAGAAGGGAACATGAAAGGAAGGAGCATCTTCATAAAAAATAATCCCAGCATCATGAAGCTGACCATGTCTCGCCAAAGCATCTGCACTACTATTTGCCTCCCTGAAAATATGCAAGACAGATTGAATCAATCTCGGCCAGCAGTCGCTTAATGGAGAAAATGAGAGAAGAGCCAACATGAAGCTCTGTTCCCAAATTCTGTACTAAATCAATGGCACACTTAGAGTCACCCTCCACAATAAGGGTGGGGCAGTTTAAATCCTTTGCCAACTTCAGCCCCACATAGAAGCCCCATAGTTCTGCCATGCCATGGTGATGGAACAATTACCGATTTTCATGCTAAAACACGCAATGAGCCTTCTTCTCTGTAATTTTTCTACATCCATAACAAGATCCCTAATCTAAAACCCTAACAAATAAATTAAAACAGATCAAAGAGAGTAGATGCAGAGGAGATGAACCTGTGCAGAGGTGGACTGGAGATAGCAAAGAGAGTAGATGCGACGGCGGCGGCGTCTTGGTCATTAACCGCTCCTCCACCAACGGCGACGGCGAAACCGCGATTGGGAACTACAATAACTCGGAGTTGCAGCCACGGTGGAACCTTCTTCCTTCTCCGTCGCGTCTCTCTCTCTCCTCTAGCTCGACGGCGGCCATGGCGATGAACGACGGTGAAGACGGCGACTGTTTCTCCTTTTTCTTCGATTCTCCCTCTCTCTCCGTCTCGATCTCTCATTCTCTCTTCTCTCACCAGCGACGGCGACGGCGACGGCAGCTCTCATGCTCGCCGGCGTCGTTCCCTCTCTCTTTCTCCTTCCTCTTGTCCGTGTGTGTCGGTGTGTTTTAGTTGTGTTAGTGTGTTGTATTTTAGGGTTGGGTGCTAGTGTGTTGGGTGAAGAATAGGGTGAATTTAGGGGTTTTTTTATTTGGTTTGGTTTTTTCTTTTTCAAAACCGGTCCGAACCGGGAGGGTTTAGACCATTGTTAACAAACAATAATAATAAAAGGTAAAACGGTCAATATGTTTTTCTATTCATAATGAAAACTTTTATGGCAATTTTAAGAGAAAAAAAAAAAATAATTGTGACAAACAAAATTTTTTATCCTAACTTCTTGGACATAAATAGGTATTTATCCCTTTGTGTACATATGGTGAATGTGTGAGTTTAATTAGTTAGGTAATGTTTGGGTGCCGTTGGTTCACATTTACATAATTTTGTAAAAGAAAAAAGAAAATAATAAAAATAATAAAATATTTTATGTTGTTTTCTCTTTTTTTTTTCCGTAACATTCAAAAAACAAAAATACTAAAAATAAAAATAAAAAATAAAAATACAAACCAAAAAATGTGCCCTTCTGGTGGATTAAAGGTTAATTATTAGAAGTGACTTTGCATATAGTTAAACGCTATGTTGGTAGACACCCAAAAAATGCTATGTTGGATTTTTCTTTTTACACCATACTAATTTGGTATAAGTTTTCTCTAGTAGAGACTCAGAAACAGTTTTTTACAAAAATATGTAAGTCGTGATTGTATAAAAAAAATTATAATTTTTACATAAAAATAATAGTTAAAAAATACTAGATGTTAATTTAATAAAAATGTTAAATTATATAAATATTTTTAAGCATCAACTTCATAAAAAAAAAACAAATATATATGAATCTCCATTTTTCTTCAAACTTATCATTCTAACATGTACTGTTAGATGTTAACTTTGATTTAACTGGAAAATTTTTCTAAATAAAATAAAACAAATTTTTATTTTTCAAAAAAAATAAATAGGGCATTATTTACTAATATCCAACAATTTTTTTTTTGGAATTCTGCATCTAGTTCGCCTCATTTAGAGGCTAAATTTGATAAAAGCCACTTAAAGTGGCGAATTTGGGGTAAATAGCCACTTAAAGTGGCGAACTTGCTGAAATTAGCTACTAAGAGTGGCAAAGTTGAGGCAATTAGGGTTTTCGAATATTAGCCAGGTAATCTGGCAAACTTGAGTGCTATATAAAGCACGCCGCTGGCCCCCATTTGCTCCCTCCTTCCCAGCAGCAGGTACGTGCCTCCTCCCCTTATGTTCTCTGTTTTTTTTTCTTTATTTTATTATTG
>JASCZI010181265.1:119010-192082 GCA_036250425.1 Stylosanthes scabra | reverse complement strand
AAAAATAAAAAAAAAAAAAAAAAAAAAAAAGCAAAGGTAGGTATTAATTAGAAAAGTGGCAGACTTTAAGAGATTTAGAATGACGAAAAGGACCTAGAAGTCTACAACCATAAACCCATTCCATAATCCATGGCACCCATAGACCTTAGTTGGCGGAAAAGGGCGGGTATTAATTAATTATTAATTATTAAATAATGACTTTTTTAGGCATTTGACTCCTCAACGGCGCAAGTCGCAACCAACCAACCCAACTCACATTTCATTATTCAGTCAATAAATCGCGTTGAGCTCAGCACCACACACACACATACACCACTCCCTTCACATCACGCTACTATCTCTTTTCCACGCACAATAACTGCTTCACGCGTTTTCTGTTTTCCATTCCTCCCAACTTTTTAATTTTATTTTCATAATAATTTAAAAAATATTTAAAACTCTAACTCATTTTTTTAATTATTTTAATATTTAAAAAAACTAACATTTATATTTGAATTTGTTACCTTCTATCACTAATCTAATAATTTATATAAAATTATTTATGTTTACATTTTTTTTTCTGATTTATGTTTTCATTTAATCAATTCATTATAGCAATTTATACAAATTATACTCGAATCATCAGAACAAATATGTTCCACAACCAAAAAAATGGAAATTATTAAGACTACAAATAATTTCATTAATTTAATACAGACAATTATGATATTTTTTTTTGTTGACTTACAATTATGATATTGATATGTTAGTTGTTCTACATAAATTTTAAAAGTTAAATTTCTATTGTAATTACTAATTAGCTAAAAAATCATATAAAAATTTCGAATAAAAAATTAACTTGATTCGATCCCCATCATGTTATTCCAAAATTATCGCCGATTGATAACGTGAACAGAGAACACCAACCAATCATTCACATATTTCATTCCAACCACCATCACAAATAATCGAAATAAACAAATACCAGATCATAATTAAATCGAAATTTCTGAAAATTCGCGAATCTATGAAATTAACTCCCAACAAGCTAAGACTAAGTAATAATCTTCCACAATGTGCAGAGATTACAAGATCAGAGGTTACGGGAATGAAAATTTTTAAAAATAAAATGAAATATTAAAGTGCATGAAACTTGATAATAAAGAAAGCGATCACACAGGTTCTACGCGAAGCAAGCAAGTTAACCAGATAGAAAATCAACTAACTCCTAAAAGCACTACTAATTCTTCTTCTTCGTCAAGTCATAACCTAACACCTAAAATCAACCGTAGAACGAGTGAAGTATATAGAGAACAGTTACCAACAACTACTCTATTTACAACTTGTTACGTTAGGTACCTAAAAAATTAAAACGAGAGTTTCGAATGCGAAGACGCACCGATTTTTTCAACGGATTCCGATTTGTAACGGTTAGGTTCCGAATTTTCAGGAGCGAGCCATCATCTTCTTGAACTCCTCGAAGTTGACGTTGCCATCGCCGTCAGCGTCTACGTTCTTGATCATGCGGCGGCAGTCACCGAGGGAGCACTTCTCGCCGAGGCGCTTGAGTACAGAGTGGAGCTCCGCGGCGGAGATGAGACCGTTCTTGTCGAGATCGTAGAGGTCAAAGGCGTCCCGAAGCTCCTTAGATTCGTCTGCAGCGGTTCCGGTGCAGTGGAAATCGGCGAACTCCTTGATGTCGATGTAACCGTCGCCGTTCTGGTCGATCTCCTCCATCATGCGGCGAACCTCGTCGGAGCTCGTTTTGGATCCGAGTGCCAACAGCATCTCCTTCAACTCAGAGCACGAGATCTTGCCGTCGCCATTTTTGTCAAACTTGTTGAAGATCTTGCGAACCTCATCGTCCATGGCGGCGCAGTCTTCTAGCCTTCTTAGTTTTCCCTTCGCTCAGAGAAGCAGTAGTGAGAGTGAGAATCGAAATCTCTAACTCTCTCTCGTTTTTTTTTTCCCTGCTTTCTGGCGCGCTCTGAAGTGTGAAGGAAATTTGCGGAGCGTAACGGCGTGAATTTATATATCGGCGAGTTGTTGCTTCACGCGGTTTCTTGCGAGACGCGTTAATTAGGAGCAGTTAAGTGTACGTGAAGAGGAAGAATTGATGTGACATTTGAACCACTAGGATTTCGACGCGCGTCTAGTCTGCACGTGATGGAGTGCACGAGAAGGTTATGGTTTATGTGTCTCTGAAATGAGAGGGCATATAGCGAAGCTTAAAAAAAAATAAATAAATAAAAATACTTTTTTTGTTGTTGACTAAATAAATAAAAATACTGAAATTCAACTATAATTTCTTAGTTAGTTGTATATAAATTATAAAATTAGGGCTGGGGATTCTAAAGTGTAAGTTGTGCTTAAGTTCTAACTGTGCTGCCTGCATCTAACTTTGGTATTAAATTTGTCGAGTTTTTTAAATAAATATTTAAAAATTATTTATCTTTATATTCTAAATAAAATAATAATTTTTCTTTTTTTTTTATAAATTAGACAAAATATTTTACCAAAAAATTAAATTGTAACTTATTTGCCTTGATTACGATTATTTTTAATCTTTTATACTATTAAAATTTAGAATTTAAAATTTAGTATTTATAATTTAATAATAATGTTATTTGCATACTCTTTTAGTAAATATCAGCTTTATACTCATATAAAAATACGGTTATTATAGACAACTGTGAAAAATAGTAAACAGATACATCAATGATCATATTTTATACGATGTCAATTTAATGTCTACTAAAAAATTGTATGCATAATGGAACCGATAATTTAATATTTAGCATCCAAAATATTAGTTAAAATAATAAATTTTATTGGAATGATATTTGTATCTATTATCTATACTTCCTAACTACCAAATTGTACCTAAAGTACTATACCATTTAGCAAAACAAATCTGAATTAGCCAAAATTTGGGCAGTGAAAAGTTGTACCCAGACAATTTCTAAATTCTAAATTCTAATTGATCATAATATATAGTGCACTTGTGCTAGCTAGTGGCGAGGATGTTATGATTGTGACTCTTACCTGTTTCACGCGTTGGCTTCGCACTTGACTAGTTAGTTTTTTTCTGTTTTCTTCAAGACAATTGTTCTGGTATTTTTTAAAAGAATTAGAAGATACCTTTAATTTAATTACGTATTATTGTATTATAAATTTATTTTATATATTTTAAACACACAAAATAATTATATATTTAACCAATTAAATATCTTGTTAAATTTCATTATAATACATTGTTAAAGTATGTATTTATATATTATAAGTTACACAAATATTTCTAAGTTTCATAGTTTCATAATATATAATACTGTAGAAATGTAAGTTAATTATTGAGATTTTATATTCAAATAAAATTTATAGAATAATTTATTTCATGTATTAAATAGTGAAAAAAATTATATTTATTTTGTGATAGTATTAGTTGTGAACTTGTGATATAATAGATCTTTTATAACTTTTCATGTCTTATTGTTTTTTAATCTGGACAATACCTCACCATAGCGTGTGGACTTTTGGCCACCAGAAAAAAACAAGGCATGTTGGCATGTTGTAATTTTTATTTTTTAACAATATTGATTAGCTTAGGTATTGTGATTGATATGAATTATGGGACTAATATAATTAATTCAACTAATGGAGCATTTGTTTATCTATTATATTCAAGTGTTGCCACTTTATTTTGTTAACGATTAGCGATGATGTCATCAATATGTTGGCTGAATTATGCTAATCAATAATCAGTGTCGTACTATATTTAGTAGTATAGTTAGTTACAACTATATTTATTCATAAAGTGCTACATTACAAATGAGTACGTACACGAGTAGTATAATGCGATATATAAATAAAATAATCGTGTTCTTTTATACTAAAAATATGAGAAAAAATTATTATATAAAGGATGACCAAACATAAGATTTACATGAGTAATGAAAACAAAATAAATTAATATCAATACCTCATATATATTGTTTATTGTGTTAATAGAAATTGTTAACTCAAATAACTGTTTTCACGTGCATTATTTTATCGACTTATATAAATGGCTGTATGTGTTCTTATTCCTCCTTATCAACTTGTGGATTAAGTTGACTGAATGACTGGTTTATTGATCTCATTATCCGAGTTAACCCATTTATTACTTAAGAAATGAATAATATATGAGGACCCTTTTCTATAGATTTTTTAAACCGAACCCCAAGTAATTATAACCTATTGTTATCTCAAAATAATAAATAACTTTTCTGTGATGTTGCTTTCACAATCAATGGCCGGTCTCTGATTTATTGCAAAAGTTATTTTTTTCAAAATAATTAAGATTGACATTTATTAAACAATGTCATACTATTGTTTTCTCCCTCCCCCCCTTTTTTTTACTTTTGCTAGAATTCTTTTCTTCCTTTGGTTAAACCATTAAAATTTAAATAGTTTTGATATATATATAAAAAAAACACCTCATGTTATAAAAAAACTTCATGTTACAAAATATTTCTCTTAATTGTAAGAGTAGCGTCATTAGTTATTCATATTACATATAGAAAAGTTTCAGATATTATTAATTAGAATATATAAATTTTAGTTTGATCACTTTGATCTATTCTATCATCATGTCAAGAAAGTTTGCAAGTTAAGAAACTAAAATAAAAACCGTTTCATAGTCACCAATTTAATTAATAAAATATGTCTAAATAAAGAATTGTTTATTTATATTTGAGAATCAATTCTACTTTATAAAAAAAAATATTCTAAATCAAGATAACAACCGGCATTTTAGACTATTTTATTTTATCGAATTGTACTAACTCATTTTATTTTAGATGATCCGTCTTGTTACTCTTATAATATATTTTATGATTGTTAATTTTGATTCTAATTTTATTTTGTAAAAGAATTTTTTCTTTAACTTTTAAATTGTAGTGTTAGTTTAAATAGTCTTACAATTTTTTTTATTCATATTAATGTATACATCCTTGGTTTATAACAAACATTAGCTACAATAATATGCTGTCCTTATTAAGTCCTCTGGGACCTTTATGTATGATCCCCTAAGACAAATTCCAGGATCTATGGTATTGTGATAGAGGCAATAGAACATAGAAAAATCAGAAGAAGAATGGAAAGGGAGCTGTCATCAATTGGCAATTGGCATTTGGCAGTGCTTTATGGAATGGGCAGGAATTAGGAATAGTAGGGTCCCCTAATTGTTGTAACCAAAACTCTTGTTTTGTTGTGTGCTACTCACATGGCCAGATTGCAATTCTCTTCTTTGTCCAACCTTTTTTCTTCTCACATGCCAACACATCTCACATTTTATATTTCTTTTTCTTTTTCCCTCACTTTTTTTCTAATTTTCGTGGCTCCTCTTCTGTTGTTTTGGTAGGCAATATCTTCTTTCCATCTGTGGCTTTATCATATCTAATGATAGGATGGGTTGGGCTTGGGCTGGCACTACAAGAAGCTACATTAGTTTTTTGAGCATGTCGTGCAGAATTATCCATAAGAAAATTTGGGCTATTCTAGTAATAATTAGCTCGTTAATTTATTTAAACACATGCTAGAGGAGTGAATTTCGATTTAAATATAATTCAAATATGCAACGAATTAATTTTCGACATGTCTTCTTAAAAATAGGTCAACTACTAATTATTATAGATGATTCTAATTGACTTTAACTATATAGTATAAGAAACCATATTCCAAAATTGTCTTAAAAATTTTCCTAATTTATCACCTTTGAGATTATAAGATAAAGAAGAGAATTAGTAAATATTATCTTTTTAATGAGCCCAAATCAGAAATTATAATGAAATTGATCCAAATTTATGTTATATTGAAAAGATATTAATGATATAAATTATATACACCCATCATATCCATCTTTAAAAGCCCGGTTTTGTCGTGCGATGCTGAAGCAGGTCATGCTCTTGAGTTCGCGGGCAAACTTTCGCATATCACTTTTGTTGTGCGTTTGGCTTTTTGGATTGATGCAAGAAAGTGCACTGCGTCGGATTGGATGCGCTCTGCGGTGCCGCCTTTGATGGGTGTTCACAAGGTGCGTTTCAGAGCGGGTCCTATACACTTGATAAAAGCTCGATTTTTTCCCCCCATTGGAAGTAAGAGTTGTCTTTCTCTCCTTGCTTTGGCTAAGCGGGAGAAATTTCGCACTGAATCTACTAGGATGCGCTGGGGTTGAACGTGCTGGTGACTGGTGAGTGTATTGGATAAGAATGAAATTGAATGCGGCAGAGTTATTGCAGAAAGCGGTGCCACACCTGATCGTTGTAATTCTATCCCCGTATAAATTGGGGTCAAGGGTTCAACTTTTCTCACCGCAACTCAGGAAACTAGACCGCTGATCGGTGAGGTCGATGGGTGGCAAGTGCGGGAGTGTCGCCGCTCATGGTCGATGCCTCAGTGGGCTGAGGGGAGTTTCGCCGCTCTTGTTCTCTTCAGTTGTTGCTCCTGCCTCAATAGCGCAGGTCCAGTCACTGCCTCTTCCTCCTTGGCAGTGACTCCTTCTCTGCTAACCCATAAAACAAGAAGGTATATGATTTGAATTTATGGTCTTCACCTTAATGTTTCTGGCCCTGTGTTTGAAGCCCCAAAATTTTTTGCAGAATCTCTGTCTGATTATACTGATTTGAAGCACCAAAGTTTTTATTTCTGTTTGTTTTTTGCAGAAGCCCCTTTTGTACTGATTTGCTATTTTTGTACTGATTTATCCTGTGTACTGAAATTTGATTGTCTGGTTCTTATGAGTTATAGAATTATTGTTATCACAGAAGGAAGTAGGTAGAAGAAGAAGATGAGTTATGCAGAATTTGAAAAAGAATAGAAACAAAACACAATTGAGTGAATATTATTGTTAAGTCTGATTATAAAATAAGATAAGCATTGCTTATATATATTATTGTTAAGTCTGATCACAAGGCCAGCTAAGCTAACAAATTAAAGAATTAGCAACTCAGCAGCTAAGTAACCGTTTCACTATTTGTTTCATTCAAACTCATTGCAGCTATATTTAGTTAGCTTTGCTATATCATTGATGAAGATGTGGATGTGAAAACTGAAAGAAATAGAGTACTTTCGGGTTTCCTTGATAATTCCATTATCTACCTGCGCAATCTTGTAAGGTATTTTCTTTGATTATGCACTTACTTTTTTAACATGGCACAAATGCTTTTTATTTACCACCACCGCACCACCTCAACTTAGTATTCAATTATACTTTTTTTCCCTTCTAAATTTAAGGTGTATCCTGAAGAGAAGTCTTATCTAGGGGAAAAGGTTGCCGTAGATTCATTAACCTTTTCAGTTCAGAAAGGAGAATGTTTCGGCTTTTTAGGAACAAATGGAGCTGGAAAGACCACAACTCTATCTATTATGCAGTATATCATGTTTTTCTACGCATCTAATACTACATTTTACTCCTGCTATAGTAGGAAATATCTTTAGCTTGCAAACTTAAATTTGCATTGTAATTTATAACCTATGAAAGCCTCAATTCTTCCAGAATAACTTCGTTATTTGACTATTGATAACTTTCCTTTGCTTTTCCCTTCATTTTCTCTTGTGAGTATAGTTGTCATTATCTGTTCCATAGTTACAATCTTCTAATGTAAACAAACTTGAGAAGATGATTTGTGATGTTAGGGAAAAATTTTGTTAGATCTCAATCAAATGAACCAATACAAGTTTTGTAATATGGATTATTGTGAACTTGTCATTTCTCTCTGATTCTTATGGGCTTATTCCTTAATGTTGTGTCTTTTATATATAGGGGAAGAATCTGCTTCTAATGGAACCGCTTTTATTTTTGGCAAAGACATATGCTCCCATCCCAAGGCTGCTTGCGGATGTATGTATCTTTTCTCTTATTTGAACACAATCACTTAGAAAGAGTGAATGAAGATTTACCTAAATCCATTTGACTATTGTTTATCTCAACATTTGGATTTGGTACGCAATTTGATGCTTTAATTTATCGGAGTTTTTTAGGGTTCAAGAGCATCTTGAGCTTTATGCTAAAATAAAAGGTGTTCCACAATACACTATAGACAATGTGAGCGTAACTCTGATCCCTTCCATACTTGTTTCTGGACAATTCATCGCAATAACTTGCATGTAGGTAGCGAATTGATTTGTGATTAGACAAGTTTGGAGTAAGAATAGCTGTGCTTTTCATTGTTCTTGGAGAAATCAGGCAGAGGCAAATACAACACTTACAGACACTATAAATAAAATAAGGTGAATTTAGTGCTAGGTAGTTTGGTTTGTGCACTATTAATACTTCAAACTGTTAGGAACCTATGTATTAGAGTGCAACATAAAAAAGGGCAATTGGGGATTTAGACTTAGTGGAGGGAATGCATATTTCCAACCAACTCTCTGTTGGGTTTGCATCGAGAGTGAGGTAGTTATCACTATATAATATATATGGGCCATGTGAGAACACAGAAGGGTGTGCATTCAGAATTGTTGGGTAATAGACTTGGGATTGGAAAAGTGTCAAGCCTCTTGAAATCTTGAAATATCAACATGGATTTTTACATGACCGTTAAAAGACATTGATTAGCATTCAATAATAAAATATGATCATAAAAGATATAGCAGAATTGTTATGTGTTGTCTATGATCACTTCAACAGGTTAAGGAAAAGATGGTGGAATTTGGCTTATTGAAGCATGCTAATAAACCATCGTTTACTCTTAGTGGGGGGAATAAAAGGAAACTCTCTGTTGCAATGGCAATGATTGGAGATCCTCCTATTGTTATCCTTGATAAACCATCTACAGGTACGATAACTGAGTTACTCACGTCCGGATTTTCATTTAGCTTTTTTAAATGTCTAGATTTTAGTTCAACAGGTTTTTGAAATGTTAAGAAACCCACTTCATTTTTATCCAGAAAAAGGAACCCACTTCATCAATAGGATTCTTGCGAATAGGCAATCAGCTGCAAGATCAAATGAGAGGAAGATACTGTTCACAGAATCTTTGGCCTATTTATTTTTCTTGGTTTTTGTAAGTTGTCTCACATTTTAGTCTAACTTAACACCTAAATAGGGGTATTATTATCAGCATATCGTCTGAGCTATGGTTTATACACAATAAAATAAATCTCTTCATGCCAACACTCAATCATTTTTTGTTTTAGAGCATTTAATTTTCATAATATATCATTTATTATTAGGTATAAATGCATCCAGTTCTATCTTATATGACCATGCACACTGAATATCAGAAAGTTATATATATATATATATATATATATATATATTATCTCATTATTACCGACTTTACTCTTGAAAGCATATTTTTCACTTATAAAAGTTTTTGTCATGAGAGTTCTAAACTTTTGATCACTTTAGAACAATTGAGGTTTCCCTTGTGTTACTCAGAGTGGGAGTTGCCTGGTGTGTTTATGTTTTATGCATGTTTGTACTCCAAAATATTCTTATCTTTCTGGTTGAGAACTTGAACTATAAATATAATAAATAAATAAATTTTTAGAGCTGATAGTTGAATGTGGATTTAGTGATTGTGAAAGTGAGTTTATTTGAATATAAAATTGTATTTGGTTCACAAAAAAAAGGTAACCCAATAGAAAAAATTAAATTGTTTAGAAACCTTTATCGTTCTTTTATGTTTCAAACGTTAAATTTAAACACACTAAATTTGTCATATTTTAGTCTCTAAAAGTTTGAAACGTGATCAATGTTGTAATGGATGGAAAAAGTAATTTTGAGGTTAATTCTTCAACATAATAGACATACTAAAGTATACGTCTATTTATTAAAAAAAAAAGTTAATTTTTATAGTTTTCTTATTCTTTTACGTACGATAATATTCTGTCTGTGAGATCTGTCTGTTATAATTTTTTCTATTATTTTATTATCTAAAATTTAACTGTTAGCTCCATTTATCTTGTTTGAATTTTTTGAGATTAAAATATGATGTTGAAAATGTTAGGATCAAAACAATATACAGTAATAAAATGGTTGGTTATTAATAAGTAGCTGATTATTAATTTTTACTTGAATATTAGTTTTTCCTATTGCAAAATGCACGGGTTAATAGCACTAGTATATATATTGAGAAAGTAAAACCTTAATAAATAATTCGAGTAAGTAAAACCTTATAAATAATTTGAGTGAAAAATATTGAGAAAGTATAGGTAACTAATATTTTTTTAACTAATAAATCAGCCAACAAAAAATAGAATATTTGTAACTACTATTTATACAACATCCACAATATAAGCTAGTGAAACATCCAAAACTTAAAGCAATAAACAATCAACCAAAAGAAATAAAACATCCGAAATCTAATTAAAGATCATTCAAAATCTAAATAAATAGAACATCCAATTTAAGATGTTGTCTGATATTGACTGAATTTTTGTTGGTCACTTGCAAAAATACATTATCACTAACCTTTACTTCTGGATTTTAGTTCGGCTAATGTGACATCGTATGTTACAATACAAGAGATCCATCACTTGTTAGAGGTCCTCCTCCTTTGTTGACTTGCACAGGACCGTCATTACTGTGATCGCCTAGAGGAGGAACTGAGGTTGAACATCCCACTGCTCTATCCAGCAACATATGTGGAGTTGACCTGTTTCTGGAGTTGAACAATTTGGATATCCTCTCCCTCCTTGCTCCCTATCATTTACTGGCAAGCAAGAAGATAACCCAATAACTCCTATTAGCTGTAATGAAGATGTGATTTAACAATCCCTACTGAAAGTGCATGCACAACACACTAAAATACCTGTAGAAACAGATCCCCTGGTTCAACATTTTTATCTATTTTGCACAGTGCTGGTCTCTTCCTAAAGGATCCTATATTACCTGCTCATTTAGGTAACATATTCAGGTCAGCAATCCCACATTATATGTTACTTCAAATTTTTATATTATATATTATATATAATCCAACACGTTCAAACAATTCTGAATTACAAACTTGGGAGCATATATGATTATATCTAAAAAACTATTCTGAAATATTTTCGTGTTTATTATTACATATTGGAACTCTCTTCATCTCTTTGACATGGTAATAAACACGAAAATAATTCAACAACAGACATTATCACTTTATGTATATCAACTTATTAGTTTAGTCCGCTCAAGTAAATATCACTTCATATATATCAAGAGACACGAGGAGCGTACAAATTTATTTTAAAAAATTTTTTTAAAAAAATAATAGTTTGAGATTGTTGAGAATAGTATGTCCAAGATCCAATCTATCATGATTGGCTCTAGTGCAAGTGAGAGATTGTTGGGAATAAATAGTATGACCACAATCTAATTAGGTCCTTGATTAAAATTAGAGATTTATCATTATGATTGAGATCATAATATTAAGAGATAAATTTTTTATAATTTAATCTAAAATATTCTTGGTCATAGGATTATTAAAATGGACATTAATAATCCGGATAGATCAATATATATATAATGGTCTTCATTGGATGAAGATTAATAGATCTCAGTTATTAAATTATATATATAAATGATGCGTATAGAGATATGACCATTGAATTGACTCACTCGAGAATTCCTAATGGTTATGATTACCGTATATTTGTCAATAGGATATTCTCACGATAAACATTGTATTAGAATTTCCTTTGACCTGCAACTATCATAGTAATTAACAATGTATTTGTTATACTTTGATTCCGGACACCTAATACCCTAGGGTGCTAGTTGAATTGATATTGGGTATTTATTTAAATGCTTGTAGAATTAATGAATAGTCAATAAGGAATCCATCAACTCTCGGTAAAGAGTTTGAGCTCATGGTTATAATCACTGAATTAAATAAAAGCCTTGGCCAAGGAGATTGAATGAATAAAGAAATGAGTTCTTGAGTCATTCATCAGTTCATTATAAATATTGGTAACAAGTTAGAGTTTGACAGTCAAACCATACTCTAAAGGTTAACTAAAAGCTGGAAAGATGGAAGGAATTATACTTTGCTATTCACTGGTTCTGATTAGTAAAATTACTTCATGCTATCGGGTCGTCGAGGAGTGTTGCTAAATGCCAACCTCGATTAGTAAATTCAGTATGACTAGTTTACTACCCGCTTAGTGTTGAACCTATGGGGTCACACATTAACGAGTGTTCTGATCTCTTTGCTAAAGAATTATTTAAATTGTTATTTGATTTGATCAAATAGATTATTATCTTAATTCAAATGAAATATTATTATATTGTTTGCTAGCACCAATAATATAATAATATTATGATAATTGAGAGTATTTGATTCATGGTTAAGAATAATATGTTATTCTACAATAAGTTTCAAAATTTGAAAGATTGGATAAGATCCTATCTGAATTTGTTTCAAATTGATAAAGACTTCAATTTGAAATTTGATAAGATTCAGTTTGAAACTAAATAAGATTAAATCTGAAATAAGATAAGATAAGATCATATCAGATTTCAAAAGATTTAAATCACATACAACCTCACACTATAAATAAGTATGCACATTAATAGAAGGATTCATTCGATGAAGTATCATTCCTTTACTTCTACACATACAAATATACAAGTCTAGTTCTTAGTGAAGAATTCTGGTTGCAAAGAGTTGCAAGAGGCTTCTCAATTATATTCATTGATCAAAGAGTTGATAGCAAGGTTCAGTCTCAGTGTGGATACGCATAGCCCTTCGTACGTTCGAAGGATAAAGCTTTTCCGTTACTATCCAGGTATTTAAATCTGATCTATATATTGCTTGAATAAAATCTTAAAGGCAAAATAGATCAATTAAAAATTACTTAATTACTTCCGCTGCGTGTTGTGAACACATAGTAATCCTTCAGAGATGACTAGACAGAATGAGATTGTTCAATGAATCAGAACGAGATGAATTTAGACATAAATTTGGCGTTAAGTAAAATAGTAGTTTGAGATTTTAAATAGTTCTTTTAATTCTCAACTGCTCATGTAATTTTCTCCAGTAACCCATCTTAATTTCATAGAAGATTTTTGTTTTTAATAGATACATCTATTAACCTTTTAAAAAAGTAACCACAAAAGTTATTTTTTTTATAAGTCACAAATGATTTTGTGTTTAGCAATAAATCTCTATGCATACCTAATTTTAATAACCAAACTTTTTTATTCACGCATCCCCTCAGCTCATGTTTTTTTCCTCTCAGCTCAACTTCAAATTCAATGTTCAACTATTTTTCAAATTTCTTCTTCTTCGTCGTCTTCTTTTTTCAGTTCTTTCTTCTCTTTTTCAACGTCCTTCATTGTCGTCGTCGTCGTCCTCCTCCTCCTCCTCATCATCATCATCATCATCATCATCTTCTTCTTCTTCTTCTTCTTCTTCTTCTTCTTCGTTGTCGTCGTTTTAGTAGGGTGATGGCTGATTGCAGTTCAAATCCATACGATTTGAGCTTGAATTCTGCTACAGAGCTCTTCTTCTTCTAGTTTGTTATCGTTTTGGTGGGGTAATGACTGATTGTAGTTTGAATCCATGCGATTTGAGCTTGAATTCTGCAATAAAGCAGATTGATGAGCAATTGGAGGTCTCTAAATTCTAAATTTATTTACGTATTTTTTAGGTTTTGATTTTATTTGAATACTCTTATTGTTCTTGTTGTTGAATTGTTTATTCTGATGTTAAATTCAATATGTAAAAACTTCATTCATATTAGAAAATTGATTTCAATTGTTTTTCAGTTTGAATCTGTGAAAAATGTTGTTTGGATTGGTTTTGAATTGGTATATTCTCTTTGTTTGCCTTATTATTATTAAGTTTAGATTTTTCGTTCGTTATACTTATAAAATCCATTCGATGTGTTTACATTTTCTTTTCAACAATTGCTTTGTTTTTACAGTTATTGTTCTTCCTGTTGGATTGTTTATTCTGAGGTTCAATTCAATCTGTAAATCTTCGTTCATGTTAGAAAATTGATTTCAATTGTTTTTCAATTTGAATCTGTGAAAATTGTTGTTTGCATTAGTTTTGAATTGATATGTTTTCTTCGTTCGCTTTATTATTAAGTTTAGATTTTCTGTTTATTATGTTTATAAAATTTGTTAGTTTTGTTTATATTTTCTGTTCGACGATTGCTCTGTTTTTGCTGTTATTGTTTTTGCTGTTGGATTGTTTATTTTGAGATTCAATTTAATCTGTAAAATATGTAAGCTTTCTTTGTTTGGTTCATTATTATTAAGTTTAGATTTTTTTGTTCATTATATTTATAAATTTTGTTCGATGTGTTTACTTTTTTTGTTCATCGAAATATTGATTTTATTTTTGCTGTGTTTTGCAGTTTTTGTGTGTCGCGGATGAAGAGTATATCACCAAGGTTGGGATAACTTTTCTAACCTGTGAAGAAGCCAATGTTTTCTATAAGGAGTATATTAAACAAGCTGGATTTGCTGCTCGTCCAATAAAAAAAAAGGAAAGCTTTGTTTGAGGTTAATGCTGCAGATAAGAATTCAAGACTAGTCCGGATTCAGAATTCTCTATTCAAGTGAGAAGAAATTTTCTGTTCGAGAAAGAAGAAGTTTTCTGTTCGAGGACAAGATGTCATTAGTTCATATTTTTTATTTTTTATTATTCTTTATATGTTAGATCAATATCTTTTTAGTTGAGTTTTATTTGAATTTCATATTGCTTAAATCTTTATTTATATGATTCAGGTTGTAGTTTGTTAATCTTTTAATTATCTAAAAAATAAAAAGATGAAGCACAGCAATTCTAAATTTCATAAGGAAAAAAGAAAATGAATTAAAAAAGAAAGAAGCAACGGCATTGAAATCTCAATTTGGTATTTGATAAGAAAAACAAAAATAAATAAAACATCTAATCAAATTCAACGAACAGAATTTTCAAACAGAACGAACAGATTTTGGAGGTTCCTAATTTCTCAATTTGTTTACATGTTTTTAGGTTTGGATTTGTTTGGATACTGTTAATGTTTATGTTATTTTGAGATTCAATTCAATCTGTAAAATCTTAATACATGTTAGAAAATTAATTTCAATTGTTTTCCGTTATGAATATGTGAAAAGTATTGTTTCCATTGTTTTTTAATCATTATGTTTTTTTGTTTGGTTCTTTATTTTGTGTTTAAATTTTATGTTCGTTATAGGAATAAAACATATTCGTTGTGTTAATATATTTTGTTCGTTATAGGAACAAAAATGTAAAAGAAGAAGAAGAAGAACTACCACAACGTAAGAGAAAAGGAGAAGGAGGGGAAGGAAGAAAAAGAGAAAAAGGTGGAGGTAGAGTAGGAAGCAAAGGTGGAGGCCGATGTAGTGATGAAGAAGAGAAATAGAGAGAAGAAGAAGAAGGAGCAGCAAAAGAGAAAGAAGAAGTAGTGCTGTGCGTGTGTGAGTTGTGGTAGTGGGAGCGTGAATACACGCGCGTGGGTGAGAATGGTAAATTGTACTTAATTTGACTTAGTTGGTAATATTAAGTATACATGTAGCAAAATGTTGTATTTAGTATACAATTGATTTTTTTATACAAAATTTTTAATAATATTTGGATAATTATTTAAAAAGTATATAAAAAAATTGAACTAAAATTTAATCTCTAGAATTTTTTATTATTTTTTAAATGTATTTTAAAAAATTGCAAATAAATTAATTAGTAAAAAATACTAAATTTTTAAAATAAAAATATCATATTATTCTAATCATCCTTATTAAAAACTACATTGAAATCTAATTTTTAAAATGCTTTATGAGAATATATATATTAATGTCGAATATTTTAACGTTTTAAAATATTTTGATAGTTTACCCATATTTATGAGTAGAATTTTTTTTTTTTGCTTTCGGAAAAAATAGTGTTCCGGGGTGAATGCAGAACCAGATGAGCCCAGTCCGCTCCAAGCTTGGGCTGTTGCAGTGAGTCTAATTGGTGAATCTCCAATGAAACAGGCGGGGGGAGAACCTACAAAACACTCTGACGCTCAAGTCAGACAGAGTTTAAGCAGAGTTTAAGTAAAGTAGAATAGTGTGTTCAGTGATATCAAACCTGTGTGGATATGGGGTATTTATAGGCACAAGTATACCTGTAGTAGTGATGGTGGGAGTGCACGTCCTAAGGTTTCGGAGTCGTGCATGGGAGCACATCCTTATTCTGGTGGAAAGAGGAGATCGTGCTACCTCTTACCCTTGCTGGGCACGCCAGACCGGTTCGATTCTCTCATGTCGGGTCGTGCCAGTCTTCTTGCCTAGCAGGAGGGCCTGGACGCTTTTTGGGCCTTATTATAGGCTCAATATCATCCACGTCTCCATGTGGGCCGTTCCCTGTTACAGGTCGGTCGTATCCGACTTGTCTTCACAAGTCGGGCCTCCTGACGGCATGTGGGCTGAATGGGTCCGATCCGCGTTCTGTGTTGTTTGGTCAAATGGACCTTCCAAAATAGGCCCAAGGTGGGCCTCTTCTTTGGGCTCAGAAGTCGGGTACGAACATTGCTCCTACGCGGAGTTGTGGCCGTTAACGGGCGCACTCCGCGTAATTGAGTACCCTCAAAACGAGCGTGATCCGTGTCGTCGCGAAACGCGTTTCCGAGTTCGTCGCTGCCCATTCGTTCAGTATTCCTCAATTCAATTTGAATCAAATTTCAAATTTTAAATCCCCAAGAGAGAGAGAGAAGGAGATGGGAAGCATTTAATGAGATTCTTCACTTTATGGGGGCATTTACGAATATGCACCCATGTCCCACCATGTATAAATAGTGGTGGATACTCTTTGAGCTTCTCCCTGCTTCTTCAATATCTGACCCCACTCTCCATTATCATCACCAACCTCTCCAGTTCTCTCTTCCCTTCACTGTTGCCGTCGCCGTCAATGCTCCGTCGCGGTGCCGTCGCTCTGAGCCGTGAATTGGGATCCTCTTCCTCGTGTGTTGCCGACGTCGACTCTGACCTTTCCTTCTTCCTCTTCATTAGTTGCTTCACCTTCCTCTTTCAGGTACTGTTCACTACTTCCTTTTTATGTCATTTTTGTTGCTTCCTAAATCCCTTCATTGTTTGATGGAATGCTTGACTTTAGGTGGATGATAGTTGTTTTTGTTATCTTGAATCTGTTAGTTGTTAGTGGTGATCCGTCCCTTCTCCCTTCTGGAAACCCAGAGGTTGAGGGGGGGAAGGTGAAACGATACACCCTCTTTGATCTTCGTGTAATATGAATGTCATCATTATATCATGTGCATGCATTCATGGTTGAACATGTGGTTCTCTTTCTTTCTTGCATTTGTGGGTTTGGATGTGTAGAGGTCGTGACTCCGGGTTTGGCACAGGTCGTACCTTTCCCGAGTTCAATAGAATCTTCGTCCTTTGTTATATATCTTGTCGCATCATTTTGTTTTTGATTTCCGTATGTTGGAGCTCGAACATGGTGCTCATCGCGCTATTTCCGAGTTCTTGTCCCTCCCGGGTCTTCACGAGTAGCATTTTCCTTTTTATTTTTGTAGGTCTTTTCATTGTCATGGCCCGTGGTGATATCAGTGTTATGCCCGCCAATGTTCCCGAGGACATGGATTGGGTGGAAGACGTAGTTTTGCTCTCCAAGTCCGTGGTGGACGAGGAGTTGTTAGCGTCCTTTAGGGAAGCTCATGCCGTGTACGTGACAGTGTCGGAGGAGAGTAGGTATGAGCTAGTTGCCCCCAGCTCGGAGGAGAGAGTGTGTTACTATAACATCGGTCACCCCGAGGAGAGGCATTTCATTTACATGTACGAATGCCTCTTCTCGAAGCTGGGGGTCCGAGTTCCTTTCACACAGTTCGAGCAGGATGTCCTGTATGAATGCCATGTTGCCCCTACCTAGCTTCATCCGAACTCTTGGGGCTTCATGAAGGCTTTTCAATCCGTTTGTTGGTATCTACAACTAGACCTCTCTCTTAGGGCGTTCCTCTACTTTTTTCATCTTACTCGTCCTTTTTCACAAAAGAAGTCCCGGTGGGCTTCTTTCCGAGCTCGTGAGGGTCGTCGGATCTTCACCCTTTACGAGGAGTCATTTCACGATTTTAAGAACTATTACTTCAAGGTCAGGGCTGTTGAGGGTTTTCACCCGTTTTTTGAGAATGAGCAAGGAGAGTATCAGTTTCGGCTGTACTGGTACTCGGGTCCGGAAAGTCCTAAGTATGACTTTGATGACTTAGATGGGATGGACCAGGAGATAGTAACTGTGTTGAAGGAGTGTTGTGTCAAGGTTCCCTTTAACACAAAGACTCTGCTGACCCGATCCCCGAGTTATATCCGAACTGAATTAGGTAGTCGCTGTTTTTTAATTGCTTACCTTTGTGTATATTTTGTCGATGACTCACGTTCTTGTTGCTTTTTTATTGTAGAAAAAATGACGAACAACTCAGACGCTTATAAGCATATGAGAGCCAGGAAGAAAAACCAGGCTAACCGACTTGCTGCTGCTTCAGGTTCAAAGGAGTCCCCAAAAAGCACTGCCGAACCCGTCAGCAAGGTTCCTCCTCCGGGGTCCGAGAGTCAGCCTGTGACCAATCAAGCCGAGTTCAAGGTTCCCCCTATTCCAGCGAATCCAGGCCCTTCAAAAGAAGTTGGCGGACTGTCCTCCGACTTCTCGAGCAGAGGTGGACCAACTAAAGGAGAAGTTGGCTTCGCTCGTTAAGGAGAAGGAGGAAGCTGAAGAGGAGTTGTCGGGGGCGAAGTCCGAACTGTCGAAGCTGAAGAAGTCAGTCAAAGAGGCTGATCAGTTAAGGAGGAAAGCTGAGGCTGAGACCGCCGAGCTCAAGGTAAAGGTCGGGACCTTGGAAGCGGACCTTGAAGGTGCACCTTCTTCATCCAGACAATTATGTAGTTGGAGATCGGATCGTTTGGTGCGGGGACCTCCTTCCCGAATCCGAGGGTCCCTACTTTGAGGATGAAGCGGCTGAGGTCGGTGACGCCGAGAAGACTGGACCTCAGTCCGGAGCTGATGACGCAGAGAAGACCCCTCATGTCTAGTTTTTATTGCTTTTAATTTAATCGCTCTTTAAGGTCTGCATGCCTTATTTTGATGTACTTTGTGGATATTTACCCCTTCTGTGGGCTTTTTATATTTTCTGGATACTTTGCCCTTTCTATGGGCTTAACATGATTGCCCTTTGGTAGGCTTTTTGCATTTATTTTATGCTTTCACGTCTTATTTTCGGCTTATGACTTGCTATTGATCCGATTTCATAATTCGCCTTGCTGTACTTGCTTTTATTTGTTTCCAAATTTGCAATTGTACATGTCGTATCCTTGTGATTGCTTTTCCGAGTTGCATTTCATTTCTCATCCGAGTTGTTTCTTTGTTTGAATGATTTTCCAAACGCAGAGACGTGTGTGATCCTACTTCTTTTATCGAAGTTTTTTACGATTTCGAACTTGTTCAATTTTGTTCGTTTATCGTTTAGAGTGATACTATTCGGACCTCGTCGCTTTGCATTTTCGAAGAACTTAATCTTCGTATTACTTACGCGTTTTACCGAGCTTGAATAGTTTATAGAAGTCGGACGGTAGGCATTTGTCGATTTCTCGCTCTTTGGTTTCAACAATTGTTGTGATGAAATGGAACTTTTATTCGTGAAGTTGAAACATTACATCAATGAAAAATGTAAAGATTGATAAAGAAATGATAAAAACTACGTAGTAACGCAGCCCCACTATGATGCCTCGTTAAAACCCCTCTCGAGAAAACCTAATGGGATAAAACCACAAGTTTGGGAAAAAGAGTACATCAGGGAGTGAGTTAATAGTAAAAGGCGCGAAGGTTGTGACTATGTCAAGTTCTCGGGAGCTCGTCACCATTCATTGTGGCTATTTTATGATAGCATTTTCCAAGCTTGTGCTTGACTTTGTAAGGTCCCTTCCAATTGGCGGTCAGTTTGCCCTCTCCGGGAGTCGGGAGTCCGATGTCGTTCCTTATGAGGACGAGCTCTCCGTCCTGGAAATATCTCGGGACAACTTTCTTGTTGTAAGGAATTGTCATTCGTTCTTTTAAGGCCTCCTCTTTTATCCGAGCTCGCTCTCGGACTTCTGCTGAGAGGTCGAGCTCCTCTCTTTGGGCCTTGCTGTTGACTACCTCACTGAAGTAGGTGACCGTTGGGCTTTCTTCACTTATTTCAATGGGGATCATTGCCTCCAGCCAATATGTCAGCTTGTATGGAGATTTTCCTGTGGTGGACTGGGGAGTGGTTGTGTATGCCCAGAGTACATGAGGTAGCTCTTCTACCCATCTTCCCTTGGCCGAGTCCAGTCTTCGTTTGAGACCTCGGAGGATCACTTTGTTGGCTGCTTTTGCCTGGCCGTTGGCCTGGGGGTGTTCTACCGAGGTGAATTTATGGCTAATCCTCATCTTGGAGACAAGCTTTCTGAAGCCGGAGTCTATGAATTGTGTACCATTATCAGTGGTGATGGAATGTGGGATTCCAAACCTTGATATTATGTTTTTTCACAGGAACTTCCAACTTTGTTTTGCTGAGATCGAGGCCAGAGGCTCGGCCTCGATCCACTTAGTGAAGTAGTTTATTCCCACTATGAGATACTTGACTTGGCTTGGAGCTTGGGGGAAGGGTCCGAGAAGATCCATTCCCCATTTTGAGAACGGCCAAGGTGAGGTCACGCTGATTAGCTCCTCTGGTGGTGCCACATGGAAGTTGGCATGCATCTGGCATGGGGGGCATTTTTTTACGAACTCGATGGCATCTGCTTCCATCGTTGGCCAGTAAAAGCCAGCCCTTAGAATTTTCTTTGCCAAGGATTTTCCCCCGAGGTGGTTGCCACATATTCCTCTATGGACTTCATTAAGAACTTCCTGACACTTGTCGGTCGGGACGCACTTTAACAAGGGGGTAGAGATCCCTCTCTTGTATAGCTTATCATGTACAAGGGTGTAGTGTTGTGCTTCTCGGACAAGTCTTCTAGCTTTCTTTCTATCTTCCGGCAGTTCATCAAATCGGAGATAGTTGAGAATGGGGTCAATCCATCCGAGGTCACGACCTGTGATGTCTAGGACCTCCTTGTCCGACCTCCTGAAGGAAGGCTCATACAACACTTCTTGGATTAAGCTTCTATTGTTCCCGCCAGGTTTTGTATTGGCCAGCTTGGATAGTGCGTCAGCTCTGCTGTTGTCTTCTCCTTTTATGTGTCGGATCTCTGCCTGTGGGAAGTCGGACAACAGTCTTTTGGTCTCCTCCAAATAGCACTTCATGATTAGGTCTTTGGCCTGATATTCCCCCGCTATTTGGGAGGTGACGACTTGTGAGTCAATATGGATCGTGACTCTTCTTGCTCCTGCTTCCTTTGCTAGCCTTAACCCTGCTATCATGGCCTCATATTCTGCTTGGTTGTTTGAGGCTTTAAAGTCAAATTGTAGGGAGAGCTCTAGGCTGACATCGTCAGGTCCGACCAGTATAACTCCGGCTCCGCTACCACTTTGATTTGAGGAGCCGTCGACATACAAACTCCATGCATCAGTGTCCTTTGCCGCACAGTCGCCGGCGAGTTCAGCGACGAAGTCGGCGAGGCTTTGTGCCTTTATTATTGTCCAAGATTCATACACGTTGTCGTACTCGGAGAGTTCTACTGCCCACTTCAACACCCTCCCAGCCAAGTCCGACTTGATCAAGATGCTTTTGATTGGTTGATTCGTCCGTACCTTAATGGTGTGACTTTGGAAGTAAGGTTGGAGTTTTCTTGCTGAGATCACTAGGGCATAAGCCCGCTTCTCTATCCTTTGGTAGTGGAGCTCAAGTCCCTGCAGTACCTTGCTGGTAAAGTAGACGGGATGCTGCTCGAGTTCATCTTCTCGGTTGAGTGCCGAAGCAACCGCCCTTTCTGCTATTAACAAGTATAAGATCAGGCACTCCCCATTCCTGGGTCTGGACAGTATTGGGGGACTTGCTAGGTAGCTTTTAAATTCTTGAAAGGCCTTCTCGCACTCTTCATTCCAGGCGAAGTTCGCGCCTTTTCTTAGTACCGAGAAGAGGGGTAAAGCTTTCAAAGCGGAACCTGAGAGGAAGCGAGACAAAGCGGCTAATCGACCATTTAACTGTTGGACCTCTTTTAGAGAGGTCGGGCTTTTCATCTCTTGTATGGCTGCGCATTTCTCGGGGTTTGCCTCTATTCCCCTCTGTGTGAGCATGAAGCCGAGGAACTTGCCGGCTTCTACCGCAAATGCACATTTTGTTGGGTTGAAACGCGTGCCATGTTCCCGAATTGTAGAGAACACCTTGGTTAGTCCTCCTAGTAAATCTTCATCAGCCTTGGCTTTGACGAGCATGTCGTCTATATAATCCTCCATTAGGTCTCCGATGTGCTCCTTGAAGACCTTGTTCATGAGTCTCTGGTAGGTTGCTCCAGCATTTTTTAACCCGAAGGGCATGACCACATAGCAGTAGTTCGCTTTAGGGGTTATGAAGGCGATTTTTTCTTCGTCTGGAGCATACATGGGGATTTGATTATATCCCGAGTACGTGTCCATGAATGATAAGTACTTGAAACCGGACGCTGAATCTACCAGTGCATCAATGCTTGGGAAGGGGTAAGGATCCTTCGGGCATGCTTTGTTCAAGTCTGTGTAGTCCACACACATTCTCCATTTGCCATTTTGCTTCTTGACGAGGACTACATTTGCCAGCCAGGTCGGGTAGGTGACTTCTCGGATAAATCCGGCTTCTAACAAGGCATTTACCTGCTCTTCTATGGCTTGTGTCCTTTCTTCTCCTTGTTTCCTTCTTCTTTGTTGCACAGGTCGGGAGCCTGTGCGGATGGACAGTCGGTGGGACATGAGTTCTGGGGAAATGCCCGGCATGTCGGATGCTTTCCAAGCGAATATGTCGGAATTTTTTCTCATTAGATTGGTGAGGCTCTTTTTTAGCTCTTCAGGGATATGGGCCCCTATGCTGGTGACTTTATCATCCTCCTTTCCGATCTGTACCTGCTCAATTTCACCTCGCGGCTCTGGTCGGGGGTTTTCTTTAGATTGTGGCCTCTCGAGCTCTATCACGTAGCTCTTGTCCGAGAGGTTTTTGGCTTTCTTGTCAACTTGTGTATTGTAGCACTTTCTTCCTGCCAATTGGTCTCCTTTTAAGGTGGCTATCCCTCTATCGGTGGGGAACTTGAGGCACAAATGAAGAGTGAAGACCACAGCCCATAGCCGGTTGAGGGTTCCCCTTCCGATCAACGCATTGTAAGTTGAGGAGACGTCGACTACGATGTAGTCGATCTTCAAGGTAGTGCAGCACGGCTCCTCACCAAAGGTGGTATAGAGACTCACGTAGCCCAGAGGCTGAACGGGTATGTCTCCAAGTTCAAATAGCATCTCATTGTATGCCCGGAGCTCTTGAGGACCTAGTCCAAGTTTATCAAAGGCCGTCTTGAAGAGAATGTCAGTGGAACTTCCTTGGTCCACCAGTGCTCTGTGGACGTGAACATTGGCCATCTTAATCGTGACAACAACTAGGTCGTCCTGCTCGGGGATGATTCCCTTGGTGTCTTCATCAGTGAAGGTTATTGAAGGGGTGCTTCTTCGTTCTTGGGTGGTTGGGTTCTTCTGCACACTGTAGAATCGCTTTAGATGCCTTTTTCGGGAGCTTTTGGACGATCTCCGGAGGCAAATCCTCCCGAGATCGTGTACATGTGTCTTGCCTCGCTCCGACCAGCGTTGTTGTCCTGAGGTCTGTCATCCAACTTCTTATCATTAGATCTGTCTCCTTAGCGATTATCACGCCTTGAGGATCCTTCCGACTTGATGAACCTGTCAAGTTTGCCTTCTCTTGCCAACTTTTCCACCACATTTTTCAGGTCATAGCAGTCATTTGTGTGGTGGCCGTAGACTTTGTGATACTCGCAGTATTCATCTTTCTTACCTTTTCTTTCTGAATTGAGAACTGAGTAAGAAACTTCTTGGCCAATTCGTCAAAGCTTGTGATAGACCTTGGCGGCAGGGAATCGAACCAGATTTGTGCCGCTTTGGTCAATATCGTTGGGAAAGCTTTGCATCTAGTTGCATCTGAGGCGCCTGCTAGGTACATCCGACTTCTAAAGTTGCTGAGGTGGTAGCAGGGGTCGGATGTGCCATTGTACAAAACCATGTCTGGGTTTTTGAAATTTTTAGGGACTTCAACCTTCATGATCTCTTCAGAAAATGGGTCTCCAGGGTGCAGGTCGGAATACTGATACTCCCGTCGTACCCATTTCTGCTTCAGACCTTCTTCCAACTTCTTGATTTTTTCTTCAGCTTCTCTCCTCCAACGCAACTCGTCTTGTAACTTCCTCTCTACTTCACGTTGTTGCGCCAGTTCTTGCTCCAATCAGTCAAGGCGTCCATTGTGCCCATTAACCAAGCCCATAAACTCATAGTGAGTCGGTTTGGAGTAGGGTTCCGCAGAACGCTATGCGGGTGGACGTGACTTCCTTGGGGAAGGCTGCTTCCCTGATGCTCCGTGAATAGGGCTGTCAAACGGGCCTAAACCCGCCGGGCCGGCCCGCTTAGCCCGCCAAAAAAGGCGGGCCGGGCTAGTATTTTAAGACCGCCATAATAATCAAACCCGCCTAACCCGCCCCGTTTAGTCCGCGGGCTTCGGCAGGGCGGGCTAGCCCGCCTGGCCTAATATTTTCGCTATTTTTTGTAAAATTAGGAAAATAATTAATTAATTAGTAAAAAATATTATAAATTAGTGAAATTTTTATAAAATTATATTAAGAAAATAATGTTAAATTACCTATTTTTAATAATATTTAATTAAATATAATTGATTATTGAAATATTTGTGAAATTATATTTTTTTAAAAATAAATTTAATTATTTTTTACTTTTTTAAAAAGGTTAGGCGGGCGGGCTTAGCCCGCCAACCCGCTAGCCCGCCATTAGGCGGGGCGGGGTGGGATTTCAAGACCGCCACCTTAGGCGGGCCGGGGCGGGGCGGGGCGAGGCGGGCTAGCCCGTTTGACAACCCTACCCGTGAACTCTACTCCTGGAGTTGTTTTGGGACTCTGAGTCTGAGGTCGTATGTCCATCTTCTTGGTGATCCGCCATTTGTCAAAACTCGGAAATAAGGTCCCTAGCAACGGCGCTAATGTTCCGGGTGAATGCAGAACCAGATGAGCCCAATCCGCTCCAAACTTGGACTGTTGCAGTGAGTCCAATTGGTGAATCTCCAATGAAACAGGCAGGGGGGAGAACCTGCAAAACACTCTGACGCTCAAGTCAGACAGAGTTTAAGCAGAGTTTAAGTAAAGTAGAATAGTGTGTTTAGTGATATCAAACCTGTATGGATATGGGATATTTATAGGCACAAGTATACCTGTAGTAGTGATGGTGGGAGCACACGTCCTAAGGTTTCAGAGTCGTGCATGGGAGCACGTCCCTATTCTGGTGGAAAGAGGAGATCGTGCTACCTCTTATCCTTGCAGGGCACGCCAGACCGGTTCGGTTCTCTCAGGTCGGGTCGGGCCAGTCTTCTTGTCTAGCAGGAGGGCCTGGACACCTTTGGGCCTTATTGTAGGCTCAATGTCATCCACGTCTCCATGTGGGTCGTTCCTTGTTACAGGTCGGTCGTATCCGACTTGTCTTCACAAGTCAGGCCTCCTGACAGCATGTGGGCTGAATGGATCCGATCCGCGTTCTGTGTTGTTTGGTCAAATGGGCCTTCCAAAATAGGCCCAAGGTGGGCCTCTTCTTTGGGCTCAGAAGTCGGATACGAACAAATAGTTATACCAAGAAAATATAGGGAAAAAAAAAAAGAGAAAATAAAATAGGTGAAATAATGTTACCAGAGATAGCAGATTCTCCATTGACAAGCGTCAGCATTAAGCACTAAGCAGTCCAACTCTAAAATTCAGGCTAAATCAGTTGGCTCTCAAACACTAACAAGAATCAGCACTCTATACTCTATACTCTAAAGTTAAATCACTTCGTTTTCCTTTGCTTCCTCCGCAACTCAGAAACAACAACAACCTAGTAATACAGCAAAAGCATCTATATTGTATTTGTTTTTACCATTTCAAAACCCCATCAATTCTCACGCCTTTTCAACCAATCAACTATACAGTCACAAGGACTCAATTATTATTCTTATTTTGTTGTTGTTCTTGATTTTTTTTTTCCTTTCTTTTCTTGTTTACAATGGCTCTTCACTGTGGAGCATTAAGCTTCAAAGGCATGGTGATGGCTTCTTCTCAGCCTCCATCAGGTTCAGTCAAGCTCGCTCAAACTCAGTCCACTGTCAAAGCTTCTTCCTTTTCTTGCTCTTTCCCTCAGCCTCTCAGATTGAATGTCAGAGGTAATCAACTTATGACTCTTCCTCAATTTTCAGCATTTTGAATGAGCTATACATATTTCGTGGATGATCTTTGAGGAGCTGAGATTAAAGAAATGTGCTTGTACTTGTATCTTACAAATGATTGAAATGAATAATGACACAGCTCCTAATTCTTGTTCCTAAATATCTTCCTAATTTAATAAAGAAATTGTGTTAAACAAAAGAAAATGCATTTAAATCCCTGTAAATATAAAAAACACTCAATGTATTTCTGTATCTAATAATTTGGAATGTGTATTTGAGAGGATTTATCATTTTCCAATCCAAATCTTATGCATGTTTTGATCAATTGACATAATAAGGATATGCTTGGTTAGAGGGTAGAATTAGGGTTGAGGTTTTCATGGGTCAATTCCATGTGTAATTCTACTGAACAAACTGAAAAGTTTCGGTTTCGTCTCATTTTTTGCCATCAAACATGCCCTATAAGTGCTGTAAAGATGAGTAAGTAGTGCTTTCTATATTTTGTTTTTGGAACATTTGGATGAACTTGGAGTGGATTTCTTGCAACTAGGGGTATGAACTTGTATCATGCACCCTCCATGATTTTGTAATTCGAAAACTTCAAGTTGCTTTTTTTTTCCCTTTGGTTTTGTTGTTGGAGATGTGAATAAATCTTCCGTTTTCAACTTTCTATGTTACAGGAAAGGCATTTCCTGGTGATGGCACATTTGAAACAAAGGAATCACCTCTTGTGGTTTGTTTCGGAGAAATGCTCATTGATTTCGTCCCAACTACCAGCGGCCTTTCTTTAGCCGATGCACCTGCATTTAAAAAGGCCCCTGGAGGTGCCCCTGCCAATGTTGCTGTAGGCATATCCCGTTTAGGAGGTTCATCGGCCTTTATTGGAAAGGTATTATATACTTTTCAAGGTTCATTCTATGCTCTAGTCTCTATAGGAAGGATTTTATTTTGAATTGAAACTTATACACACTGCCAAAATTAACTTTACTTTCAAACCTGACATTGTCTTTGTATCTCATTTGCTGCAAAACTTGGTCATAGTGTTTGTCATGGTAATGTAATGCAATCAAGCTTATTTTGAAAATTAGTTATTATGATGAACAAATACCTCCATAGTTATATGTTTACAGCTAATTTTTAATAGATCCGTTTACTATGTAATTTTTTCCAACTATTTGGTATGAAAGTAAATGATGCTTTGATATGAAGATATTATTTCACATAATATAGAAAAGAGGAAAGAAGAAATAAAGAGAGCAACACACTTGAAGTTTGTCTTCTAATTGGAACTTACAACAAGTGTTTGATGTTTTATGTGACATAAACAGGTAGGTGAGGATGAATTTGGATATATGCTTGCTGATATACTCAAGCAAAATAATGTAAACAATGAAGGGATGCGTTTTGACCCTGGCGCACGCACCGCTTTAGCGTTTGTTACATTGAGAAGTGATGGAGAACGGGAGTTCATGTTTTATCGCAATCCCAGTGCTGATATGCTGCTTCAAGAAGATGAACTTGATTTGGACTTAATTAGAAAGGTAAAACCCAAGCTTCTATTTGAGCAAGCTGTTCGGTGTACTTTATATTGTAATTTTCTCACTCAATCTAACTTGGTTCAGTTACTCAAAATCAAATCATTAAATTGGTAAATTGTGTAGTTCTTTAATCACAATAAGTCACTGAGTAATGATTGAAACTGTCATCCTCATTGCTGATATAGCATTCCTGTTTCTGTATTTTAACCTTTATGAACTCCCTTTCGGGTTTCTTTTATATCAGACAAAACATTAAAATGATTGTGAGTATATTTTAACATTTTACAGTTCCATTCTACACTTAAAATTTCTTTCTTACAGGCTAAGATATTCCATTATGGTTCTATTAGTCTCATTACTGAACCATGCAAATCAGCACACGTTGCTGCTGCGAGAGCTGCAAAAGATGCCGGTGTAGTTCTGTCTTATGACCCTAACTTGAGGCTTCCTTTATGGCCTTCTGCAGAGAATGCCAGAGAAGGAATTCTGAGTATATGGGAAACTGCCGATATCATCAAGGTTCTTCTTTACTTTTTTAGTCCCCAATCCGAATGGAACTTTTGTTCCCCTTTTTCCAGAACACAGATTATTACTAGCAACCACAGTTCTAACCAACCAAGCTGATTATTATCTTTCAGATAAGTGAAGAAGAGATTTCTTTCCTTACAAAAGGCGAAGATCCATACGATGATGCTGTTGTTGGTAAACTATTCCATCCAAACCTCAAGCTGCTGCTTGTTACTGAAGGTGCAGATGGTTGCCGCTATTACACAAAGGTAATCCTTCAAAAGAGGCAACATAATCATCTATTTTCAATTTCATCTTATCTAATACTTGTTTTTAGCCACCCTTAAAAACAAGGCTCGCCATGGTGCTACTTAAACCAAGGCCTAAGAATCAAGGGGTTTTTTTTATTTTTTAAGGTTGCAAAGGTTAATTTCCATGTTCCGAATCTGACAGCCTTATTAGTTTGAATGAAAATCATGAAAACAACATCAGAGATGTTTTATTACTAATTTAGTCTAGTATATTAACTATATCAAGAAATAAGTCTTGAAAAATTATTAGTTCTAACAAAAAGGCATGCATGTTGCAAGCTATAATGTAATCATGGTAATTATGATTTAAAACCTGTCCTACCTTTTTTTTTTTTTTCTGCAGGAGTTCAATGGCAGGGTCCAGGGATTTAAGGTGAATGCTGTTGACACGACAGGTGCTGGTGATGCCTTTGTGGCTGGAATACTATCACAATTAGCTGCAGATCTTTCATTACTTCAGGTAAATAGTGTATTTTCTCTTTTGATGCTAATTGTCCCAAATGTTTGCTTCATAAAACTGTGGAAACTCGTTTTTGTGGATGATAAAGAACTATTGCGTAGTTCCAGTGTCATTGATTTTTCCTTTTCAACCTTGTGTTCAATTGTGAAACTTTTCTTTCTATTTGCTTTTGGCTCAGTTGTTAAGTACTAAGCCTGGTTGTCTTCAAATTTGGAACATAAATATTAAATATTTTAACTTGTCGATTCTTGATTTCTTTTATGAATCTATTTTATTGTTATTCAATTTAACTCCAACCGCACATGATGGGACAAGACTTAGCTTTGGCTGCTGAATTTTTATCCAATTTAACTGTTCTTTGTTCCTTACATATATTTCCTTAAATTCAATTTCTTCGGCTTTAACTTGCAGAAAGAGGAGCAATTGAGAGATGCTCTCAAATTCGCTAATGCCTGCGGTGCACTGACCGTGACAGAGAGAGGCGCAATACCCGCTTTGCCCACAAAGGAAGCCGTTCTCGAAGCCATGCTCAAGCCTGTATCGTAAATTCGCGGCCTAACTCTAGCTCTGTGAGGATCTACTACTTGTTGTTTGTAAATTCTTAAGCTGCTTTGAAAGCGAAAAAAGTAACAACAAATAAGAGCTAATAATTGTTTCAATAATTTGGCAAGTCTCATGCTGAGTCAAGCTGAGTTTTCATATATAGCAAGAACCTCCATTCTTGAGTTCATCCAACATCATAGCATGGAAAATCTTCTCTAGCATTCCTTAACCTAGTGTTACTATCCATGTGGGTTTACAACGCATGAACAACTTATGTATCGATATTCGGTTGACAATGTGTCTTGCAATATATACATAGGTGGAAACTCACGTGCAGTTGTCTTTATATAAAGTTGGTAATTGTGAACCATCCGTGCATAAGACATTATGTCGATTCGTGTCTCATCTTCTGTTAGATTGAAGTCTTGCCATAACTAATATACCTTGTTTGATGAGTAAATTAAATTATACGAAGCTTTTATTTACCAGAAAAGTGACAACGACATATCAGTATAGAATTTGAGAAATATTAAACCAGAAGAATATTTTCAAACTGGAATCTTTAGAAGCATCATTCTTTCTTATTTTATTTTATTTTATTACTATTACCAAAGGAAATAAAACAATGCATCATTGCTTACTCCATGTCACTCTATGGTGATTCATTAATTCAACTTGAACTATCTTTTAAATTATTTATTCCAAAGATAAGATAACGTAATTGATCAGCTTTTCTATATCCGACATTGAAAATTTGAAACTAAATTGCCAGCCCCATAAAGCTTGGTCTCAAACCAAAGGCTTAAATGGTTAAACCATATCATTCTCTTGTCTTAATTTGCTTCCACTTTTTTCCCAATCAAATTTTTTTTGGTCAATCATTCTTCTATTTTATTGAATGGTAAAAAAAAAGGGTAAATACTTTCAAACCAAATAGTGGAACATTTTCAACCATAAATATATATAGCGTAAAAATAGTTTCTATAAAAGGACACTCCTATATTTAAGGGTGTCCTTATCTATTATGTCTTAATAGAAAAGCTCTTAGGCCACTGAACTCAATCTCAAAAATCAGTTAAACCTCATAACATACAATAAATAAAAAGTAAATTTTTTTAAAAAGAAACTAAACTCATTGTGAAATTTTCATACACATCGATTATTATTCTACAATGGCTGAGGATACTCCACAAGATATTGAAGATAGGGAGCGAATATTCAAGCACTTCGACGCGAATGGCGACGGTCAAATCTCTTCACCAGAGCTTGGGGAAGCACTGAAAACTCTAGGGTCAGTGACCCCGGAAGAGATTCAAACGATGATGGACGAGCTCGACACAAATCAAGATGGATTCATTTCATATGAAGAATTTACAGTATTCGCAAGAGCCAACCGTGGCCTAGTAAGGGATGTAGCTAAGATTTTTTGAATTCTGTCACACCTTCAACCTTTGTTAAATTAATTAAATTAAGTTTTAGATCAAATTCCACACATTCACTTCTGCATACATGATTTTAAAGGATAGCAGAATTTGCCTTTTAATATACACGATGACATGAGAGGCTCTTTCATTCAATTTAAATTCATGGTGTAAGCCACGGCATTCAATGTTATTCTATGGTTTTGCATTATGACTAGTTTTATATATATGTTCTTCAAGCTGATCAATGCACATCACTATTATTTTATTTTTTTTATAAAATAAAGGCATGGACCTTGACGCAAATTTAGGTGACTAACAATTGATGTTCTAATATCAAATTTAGCGTAAAGTAAAATATAGTTGAACAAGTATGAAAATGGGTTAGAAGTAGCTAAAGATACTTCTAATCAATGATCTAATATTTATTTTCTTTTTATTTTAAAATAGTTAGTTTTAAGTAACTAAGAAACACGTGATAGTTTTTCCACCACATACACTATGATACTACTACAAAAATTAATCATAATAATGAAACATGTGTCAATCTTCTTCCGTAGTGAATTATTCACAGTTTGGCAAGGTTTATTGTTTGCTTGGAAAGGTAGAGCTCACTACATCGCTACATCATTTGTAAAACAGATTGTTTAGAGATTTTCATCTTGATGCAGAATATTGTTTCTCTTAGTTTAGTGGGTGGCGTGATCTAATCCAAAAAATTCAGGAGATTTTTCATTGGAAATATACTATGTATTTCAGGTTGATCAATCGTGAAACTAACGGTACTATTTAGTTAAAGTGGGGGCATGAAATTATCTGGAATATTCTACTTTGATTGAGAGATTTAACTAGAATTCTCAATGAAGATGCTTCTTCTGTAATTTAGCCGGAAGCCTTTGTTTTTTTTCTTACTTTTTGCTTTGTTTTTTTTTTAGGACCCCCAAAAAAAACTGTTATATAGTAGAATAATCAAATCTTTTGTCAAACTTGTTTTCCCACTTGAACTGATGAAGAGTCATTGCCCTTCATGCCTTTCACAAAAGGGTAAGTTAAAAGAGAAAACAGAATTAACAATCTTCACACCCCTTTTTCTGATATATTAGTAGCAATAAATATTGAATATAAAACTCATGCATACTATCCAAATCTAAGTTCTAAATGGCTTCAAGCTCCTTTTTTTCTATTTACAACAAAATGTAATTCTATCTAATCCTTAGAACTAAAGAGAGGGAACCATGACAAAAAAAAATGGAGGTAAGTTATGTTCCTTAGCGACAATAAAGATAATCATCATCCTCGATCTCTGATACCCCCAGCATTGCCAAAGCCAAGTGACTTTTCATATCACTATTACTTTGTTGTAACTGTGTGTAATAACCAGACTTCCTCCTCCTAGAGAGAACAGGTTCTTGTTCACCTTTTAGTATCGCAAGAATCTCGGATATGCCGGGCCTCCTAGATTCTTCGTATGTAATACAAGCGGCCGCCGCTTCGATCATCCGGGCTATTTGGCTCGAGAATCTCGAACTGCTATGACAGAGTTGAGGATCAAGCAACTTTTCTAAAGCTAGTTTCCCTTTCTGTAGCAAAGGTTTAGCCTGAATATTGAATGCCAAATAAATGTGTCAAAATAAAAGAGACCATATTCATTTGAATTTGATTTGATGCAAAAATTTGGAGTAGGTTTTCTTCAACAAGGGAAATTCTAATTCACTTTGCATACTACTAATCACATACTACAAACCATCTTGTTTATTTTCAATCACAGTCTATAAAATTAGATAATTGACATACCCATGAGACCAAGTTCTCTTCTCCTTGAGTCCTCTTTGCTTCAATTGGCTTCCTGCCAGTTATGAGTTCCAATAAAACCACTCCAAAAGCATAAACATCAGTCTTATCTGACACTTTTCCATGTTGAAAATATTCAGGGGCTAAATAACTGTTCAGAAAGGAGGGCATAAAGTTATTTGATTATGAATAATTCAGCTAAGAATGAAAAGAGATGCAATGATAAAAAAAGATGAGAAAAATTCAGAATTAATATGAAGGGGTTAAGTTCCTAGTTCCTACCCAAATGTTCCTTTGGCGGCTTTGCATAGAAAAGGTACTGAAGGTGCAACTGTCCATGTAGCTAATCCAAAATCACATAACTGCAATTTAACAAAAATAATCAAAATGAATTGGTAACGAATCAAACTTGAGATAAAATCTTGGTTCACAAGTTAACTAGAGATTTTGATAACCTTGCTATGTGAGACAATTGAATTGCAAAGTTGCAATTAAGCATCTTACCTTTGGAATCTTTTTAGAAGAAAGCAGAATATTTGAAGGCTTAATATCTCTATGAACAACACATCTTTCAGTTCCATAATGCAGATAAGCTATAGCCTTTGCAATCCCAATTGCAACTTTATATCTCACAGACCATGGAAGTGGTGAACCACCACTACTTCTCTTCCTACCTATAAAAACAGGTAAAATCTTAAACCAGTTCAAATTGGGAATTGGTAACAGCATAAACTAGTTAGGGAGTGAAAGTAAAAACAAAGAAATTAAAAGTAGCAGTACCATGCAAGTGATGGTCTAAGCTTCCTCCAGAGACAAATTTGTAGACCAAAAACAAGCCTTCCTCAGAGTCAATGCAGAATCCCAAAAGAGGAACAATGTTTGTGTTGTGAAGAGAACTAGCAATCATCAACTCTCTGGAAAAGGCCTTGCCACACTCTTTGTCTTCTTTGTCCAATCGTTTGATTGCAACAGATGTTCTCAATATCCCAACTTTTCCCCTAAAAACACAGCTCAAAGCCCCTCTTCCCAAAACTCTACCTATAAAAACAAAAAAACCCAACAAATGAATGAATCACAAAATATTACTACCAAATAAAATTTGACTTCCTTCAACAACCAGCACCAAAATTTAAATAAAAAAAAAAAAGAATTGTGAGATCATTTATTGGCTTGAAATTTCACTAATATGCAGTTTACTTTCTATCTAAACTTTTAATACTTTGTAAAAGTAGCAAAAAGGGAGAGTGAAATAGAATTCTCGGTACACATAAGCTAAATATATAACTTTTCATGGTCTAAACTTTTTAAATGTATCATTAATTCATTATGCACTTCAAAATTACCACATGCAACCAAAAAAATATATATATATTTTGATAAATTTTCTTCCAAAATTACCCTTACACGTGATGTGTTGTTTTATTTTTACATGAATCAAACTATCAAAGTTCATCAAGAAATCACCCCTTTTTAAGGTCTATAAAAGGAGTAAAATGATAAACCAAAATAAAATTACCAATATTTAGAAAAAAGAAAAAGTTACCTTTGGAGAAATTGCGAGTAGCATGCACAATTTCATGATAATTGAACCTGATTAAATTGTTGGTCAGTGGGGTTATTGTCTTCTCCAATGGATCCATTGTCCTCCATTTCAGAGACTCAAACTCCAAATTCACCATCAACAAGGCTACCTTAGCAGCAGCAGCAGAAGAAGAAGAACTCATGTTGAAGGATTCAAGCTCAAGCTGAGAACGAAAGCTGAACCTGAAAGATGAATGAACCGATTGAGGCTCATTATTGTTCACTAATTCTTCTGCAACCCCATTAGATTCTGCCAGCAACAGAGCCTTCTTGTGATCCAAAGTTGTGTTCTTGAATCCTTTGCCATGGGTTTTGGCACTGCTACAAGTGCAAGAAGGTGAAGCAACACATGCAAAGGCAAAGTCCCATATCAGTTTTCTCAAAAAGGTTCTGACTTTGAGGTTCTTGAAGTGAGAATCTTGGTGCTTTCTTTCAGTTGAGATTCCTTGGGAGAACCCCATCATGGATTTGATTACCAAAAACAGCACAAAGTCAAAGACAATAACGAAAAGGGTAGACAAAGAGTGTGTAGGAGGAAGGAAAGAGAATTTTAGTTAGAGGTGAAGAGGAAGGGAATATTTATATATTCTAAGCAAAAGGGGAGAGAGACAGAGGGAAGAAGCCATGAAGATTGAAGAGAACACTTTGAGTTTGCACTTTGCAGTTCTTATTTAAAGTTGGTAACGGGAATAGGATTATTAATTGGGTAGTTATCAAAAACTTTGAACAAAGAGGTGGTTGAACAAAGTAGGAGGGATGATGAAATTCATAATTAATATCTGCTTATGTATGTATGTAGACACTAGACACTTGCATAATAATTGATATGGATCAATTCTATTTTATTTTAGAATAACGTTATTAACACTTCTTTTTTATTAGTAAACACTATATTTATACTCGTATAAAATACGGTTATTAATGTTAAAACAAAATACAATACAGTTAATAAATAAACAATTACCGTATTTTATACGAATGTCAATTTAATATTTAAAAAAAATGTAAAAATAGCAAAACTGTTAATTTTATTTTACTCTTTATAATTTTGATATTATTAGTTGAATATATCGTAGTTTTCTTTCGTTTCTAATAAATTTTTTCAGGAATAATAAATCATAGTAAAAAAAAAGTCATTTGAATATAAAGCATTAATCATTAATTAACTATGAGAAATTCCAGGAACAAGTACTTTTATTTCTTAACTTTATTTTATTTTTAGACTAATACTAATTAATTTTCCCCTTTCTAAAATATTAAAAGTGTTGATACCCTAGTATTTTCCATTAGTTATCATATAAAGATATATATGCTTAATATTTATAAAGAAATATATATATGTGCTTTCATAAATTGCACTTCATAGTTCTTACAAAGTCAAAAGAATTTTGATTTACTCCCTCTACTCCTCTAGCATTCCTCTAAAAAAAACATCAAATCAGTATAAAATAAAATTAAAAAATAAATGAAATTTAAAATGAAGGTCAAAATATAGAATAACATCAACATCGAAGTTTGCAATTTGGTGACCGTACAGACCATCGAAAAAGTAGGAAAGCAAGAAAAGAGACATACAACCGCTTCCAACCCCAACAGCCACCATTCGCAACTCACCTTCCCTCCTCTTGTTTCTCTTCATCACGTCAATTCTTTTCTTTATTAATTCAAATATTAATATAATATATATTGACATCTTAACTATAGTATCATTTTCATATGAGGATATCTTTTATAAGAATAATTGCTATTAATTAAACTCATTTATTTAGTAGTTACTTAATTTAATTAAATGATGATAAGCTTGGCCATGCTTCATGCTTGTTGAGATGGAGAGGATATCCGAAAAGGACAGTCACATTATGGAGTATGCACCGCCCATTGATCTACAACTACAACCATGTTTGCTATAGTTATCTGGAAATTGATTTAGAAATTGTTTATGATTGTGATGGACGAAATATGTTATTTTCTTTTCCAAATTGGAACATTACTTTTTACCATTGACATGAAATATTCTTGAAAAAATATATACTAATAGTTTTTGCTGAGTTGAAATTTCTTAAAGATAGATATAAAATAAAATATTTTAAGAAAATAAGTGATATCTGTTTATACTACCTACTACTTATCTAATAGTTTTGAGATTTTTAGTTAAATGTACCAAACTAAATTATATTGTTAAAAACTTTAATCAAATATGCTAATTTGTATTGTTTACATTTTAAGCTTTTAATTGAGTTTTTAATTAATCCGTAAGATTCGAGTTACATTTCAAAGCCTGTCCTTGGTCAAAAGATTATTATATACACAAAATGATATTTAAATTTCGACCTTTGTTTAAGCAAACAAACAAACTTACTCTACTTAACCAATCTAATATCCAATAATTTCTTTTTTTCCGGGGTATTTTGCATTTTCGCAGTTCCTTCTTTCGATGTTTTCGGTCAATAACAAAATCAACATTTCCTCTTGGGTATTTTCCTCCAGTAAACATTCATTCTTGTTTTTAGTTTCAATAATTCTACGTGAAAAGTGGTTTTGGCCAACTAAGTGCAACTAAATAATTTATTTCTATACAAAATAGAAGACAATTTTGATGTTAAATAGAACTTTATTTAGGTTTAATTTTTTATACTATTTGACACCAAAATAATATTGAATAGAAATAAATTATTTGGTTGGCCAAAACCACTTGTTTAAATAGCATTACCTTTTTAGTTTTTATTTTTTTCGGTATACTTATTTTTAGTTTTTTGTTTTCAGTTTTCGTTCCTTTTTGGGCCACTAGGCCCACTTACATGATAAATAAAATAAAAAAGACTATAATCATCAATTCAACATGGCCAACTAGTTAATGTCCAAAAACAATAATACCAAAAATAACAATATCCAAAAACAAAAAAAAAAGGCCAACCCCTTGTTACTTGTTATTATAAAATTACTTGCAATGCCAAAAAAATAAAATAAAATAAAATTAGTTGAGTATACGGACAAAATTACAAGTAGAGAAAGGACAAGCAATAACACTGTCGATCTCGATAACAGAATTTGTGTAACTGTATTAGTTGAGAAGTTAGGTTGGTGATGTGTTAGTTTTGAGTCCGTTATTGTATACTCTAAGTTCATTTTTCAATACAGTTTTCATGTTTTTCTATCCTCTACTTTCCTCTGCTGCGTTTCTGAACTCTAGTTTTCTTACTTATTCATCTTCTTGAGGTAATCCTGGTCAAATGAGAAGCATTATATTGTAATTTTGTGATGAATCCAGCTGCTAGCATAATTAACAGTTTGAAATCCAAACACAATTTGAATAGGGAATCAAACATGTGTAGTAATTGAACTAAATCAACTAATCTTTTAGAGGGGGGACCAAATACAAGACCCAAAAATGGAGCCCAATTGAAATGCTTCAACTGTAAATCATTCTAATACTAAGTACAATAAATGTCAAGAGGGACAAAATCAGACCAAGAAAAAGTGGGGGAGAGGTACCAAATTTTTTTAGGATTTTGCAGAAGAGTTGAAAATCATGGGAGTAGCCACATCCCACAGCCAGAAGTGTACACAAGATGCCACTCCTTATTATGAATAATTGAATATTGTTCATATATGAACTGTTTTGTCAATTAGAAATAAAAGCTTACATTTGTCTGGAAAAATAAATAAACAGAATCTCACATTTAATCAGATATTCAAATCCAAAATCATTCTTCAGAGAAACAAATACCAAGTATTTGAACTAAGCATTGATGATTATAAAAGAGAGAAAAATTGGCATACAACTAGTTGGTTATCCATATATTGTATACTGGCCATAATAAATTTAGTTAAACAAAAATTGTAGGTCAAAACTGCTGATGAACCAATATTATGTGGCACTGCTTTTTCTCTATATATTCTTTTTGTGTATTGAATAAATAAATGGATTTTTATCATTTCAGGTCATCAAAAGTCAAAACCATCAGACTTTGTTTCAAATATAATGTTGGGAGATGTGAATCAGACTTTACACTCTGTTTCCTCTTTTTTTATTCACTCTTTAAAATTGATCAGACTCTTAATGAATAACAGCAAAAATGACTGAAAGAAATATTAAAAAAAAAATGGGGAGCATGCACGTATTTAACTACAATTTGTAAATAGGATGTAGGAATTATCTTTCCTAAAATTCTGCTTGTTTGAACACTTGCCATACCTTGCTGCTTAGGCATGCAAGAACAAGATATAGGACAAGATTAAATCTATTTACAGAATATATCATATAGTTGATGAATGAAATTAAATTGGGAAAAGAAGCTGCCACTCAAATATCAAAGGGTGAAATGAAAAATGTGAAACTGCAACATCTAATTAACAAAAATACCCAAGTAATTTGTCACCTTAGGAATATTTAGTATAGTCATAATTTCATGTATCTATAATTATATATGTGGTGATAACTGTCAATTATGCACTATGATTTTTTCAAAGACATTCAATTTAGAATTATGACTATATCAAATTTTCCAAATTAACAGATCATGTATAATGAAAGAAGTATCATATTCTGATATATGAAAATTAAAATGCAGTAATAAGGTGATATATGAAAATTAAAATGCTGTAAAACCCAAATCATTTCTTTCTATTGGATCCCAAATACTTTTAAGTTTTAACCTTTAAAATTTATGGAAACAAAACTCGTTAGTCCTAAGAGACCACACGAATGTCTTAATTTCCACCAACACAAAGTGTACCAATATCCCCCAACATCAACATGAGTACTTAAAAGGACGAAATAGTCAGCATAATACGTTTAACTTTAAATGGTTAAACCAAACTAGAAACGCCACTTCACAGAACTTAAGATAATTTAGTGAGTCACAGTCCCACAACAGGCTTCATAACTGTGACAACACACACCCAGGTCTTATCAACGGGGAACACATACAGATAGAGGATCATAGGAAGGAATATAATTGTACAACTATTGTGCCGTACGAGGTTGTTATACACAAATTTCTTGCATCATTCTTCTTCATTGAGATACTTTATTTTCCCTTATCCTAGATACAGTACCACGTTGACTCAATTAGAAGATTAATACTGCATTGACCATTGAGCTTAATAAAAAGTAAAAACTGAATTCACAATAATATGAATTTCTAAGTTAGAAGATACATGGGAGAACACAAGAGAGAAAAACCAAACCATCATCACAAGTCATAACAGCTCAAGTCACTGTCCCTCTTTTTTTATAATTAGGATAAGAAAAAGATAAACCAAACATAGCCTCATCATCATAATCTAACTACAACTAAACAATTTTACAAGGCTATTACAATGAACACAAGATTCTAAAATCACACACACCCACTTCTACAAAGAAACCAGACTACCAAAGCATGGTTTTTCCCTCCTTTTTTTTCAGCCACAATCTCCTCTCTATAACTCAACACTCACTTCTGTCAATTGGGGCTTCACCTTAGGAGGCCTACCCCTACCCCTTCCCGGGGTAGTAGGAGGACTCAACGGCGGTGGCGGCGCAGCCGCAGCCGCTCCCCGTTGAATCTTCTTAGGCCTTCCTCTAGGCCTACCACTTCCAGCTGAAGGCTTTGACTTTGGTGATTTTGGAGGTGCATTAGGATCCTTTGGTGGCCTTCCCCTTGGCCTTGGTGGGGACAAAACGGTTCCCGCAGGAAGTGGGTCCTTGGGCTTTGGTGGCCTTCCACGACCTCTCTTTGGTGGCGCATCAGGGTCAGGTTTCATGTAGTTGTTCTTCAAGAACACAAGCTCCCCACTGTCCTTCATCTTGTTCAGGTGGTGACTCAGAAGTGTTATGTGCCCCTCTGGTAATTCTCCATAGGTGGATTCTATGTACTTTGATATGGCTGATTTGTTCGATCCATTTGGTTCATCCAGCCCCTCCAATGCCTTCATTATCATCTGCAGCAAAAACAAAAAACCAAAAAACAAAAAACAATACCATAATCAGTAACAGCTACACACAGATGGTAAAACTAGTTTGTATCTTCAAAAATGGAATCTTTTTCGGTAACAGATCTTGCCTACTTCGGAAACCGTCGATTATGTTACTAGGTTCGCGAGTTAGGGTAAAATCCGTTACGAAAGGGGGAAATTTTTTTGAATTAGTCAAAAACCCTAATTTTCATTTCCTTTCTGTTCTGAAAAATGGTTAAATTTTTAGCTCAGTGAACAAAATCTAACACCAAGGACAGTGAAAATGTGCAGATCAGTTATAAATTAAAGTAAAAATTCCAACTTTACTATGAAACTATTTCAATTTTTTCCTCTTTTTTTTTTGGAAACAAAAGATAAAAAGTAAATCTTGAATTCTGGAGTGTGAATTGAAATTACCTCAGGGTAAGGAGGAAGTGATGAAGGTTTATTAACCTCTTCAGTGGCCATTGAAGCTGATGGATGAAGAATCTACCAAAGCTTTTTGTGCAGTTCACTCACACTCGCAACAAGCCCTAAAAAATGCAAACTATGAACAGAGCAAGTTTTCGAAAAATAAAAAATAAAAAGAAAAATTTCAGGAAAGTGTTTTGATGTGGGTGACACTCGCAAAGATCTGAGGATTGAATTTAAAGGAACATAAATAAATTTTAAATTGGGAAAAAATTTAATTTAAACAAAAAAAAATGCTAGGCATCCCCCCCTTTTTTTTTGTTTTTTCACTTCTATTGTTCGTTCATGTTTGGAGAATAGACGGCCAGGAATGAGGGAAGTGATGGTGATCTAACGGTGGAGGTTTATTGGGAAGAAGGTAACAAGGATCGATGAGGTGGCATGGGTGTGTGTGCTAGTTGATAGGAATTTTTTAAGGGTGGTGTTGTGCGGGTGAGGATCAATTATCAATTATCAATTAATCAATTAATGAAGAAAAAGGTCGCAACTCGGAACTCACTTGGATCGATGACGTGGCAGGTGTGTGCGTTGGAGTCACGGAAATTTTTGGGTTGTACACTCTTGTCTTTTCCTTTCATGTTGCTTTGGATGAGGTTTTCAGACGGAGACCATCTTCATTTTTTTTAGATTTTTTTTTCTTTTTTATAATAAATGCGAAGAGTAAAGTTTTTTTTTTTTTTAAAGGAATGCAAAGAGTAAAGTTAGGACTTAGGACTAATTTTTTTCAATTAATATTAACTATGAAAAAAATAAATGCACCCTTAATTTTTTAAAATTGATACAAATTTTTATTTATATTTAGAAAATATCTGATTGCCCCTAATCTCTTGAAACGACGTATACATATATTTTTTCGTTAGTCTATCCAATTAAAGCGTGACAGAATCTACTGAATTGGACAAAACGAAATTCAATTGTTTGTAACGTTGTCAATATGGCACCCAACTCAATTGATGCACAAAAACAACTTCGTTTTAAGCTAAGCCATGTTGCTGCCAATTCCAGTCGAAATCATCTTCATTACCCACTTTTGAGTCCCCATCATTCTATCTTACCCGTCTCTCCAACCTCAAATCCTCAAACAATAACAACACCACTACTATTACTCCCCAAGAACCCAAGCAGCCCCTACCTCCAAATCCCAATCCCCGAAGGGTTCAAAAGCAAAATTTGGTGAGTTTTTTGTGGGTATTTTAGAAGTTCAAAGATTGGGGAATGTGGCAGAGGTAGGTGGAGATCGATGTCGAGAAGGACTGTCGCATGTTTATCTTCAATAGCAACAATATCAATTCCTTGCAATAGTTCACCTTCTCAGAGAGAAGCAGACCGAAATCGCAAGTAGGAGAACCGGGTAAGTAGCTTTTGGCCAAATGAGCAACAACCAAGACTTCCGAGGACAAAGGACGATCGAGTTTGGAGAGAGCAGTAAAATGAGATTGTGATCCTATTGACAAGGCAGAGGCCTGACATAGTCCCACCAGCGAGGTGTTCTAGTTGACCCCATTGGGGCAGCCTAGAGACAGCATGGCAGGAGCACCATATTTGCAATAAACATGAATACTTAAGAAGGAGGTGAATTGAGTATCTAAACAACGATGAAAATTTTTTGGGGAAATATAAATAACTTTGAATTTAAACAACTTAAATGTTTGTACTAATATTTTTCTAAGGATTTAAGCAACTTATTAATAGGGATGGCAATTCCCTGCTAGGGCAGGTACTCGTAGGTAATTACCTGGCGGGGGCGGATATGGGGAAAAAAATATACCTGCGGGGGCGGGGGACGTGTACCCATTTATTAAACGGGGCGGGAGCGAGGGCGAGGGTAGAGGTACCCGCCCCGTGGGTATCCGTATAATACCCGTTAATACAAAATTATAATAATATCCTTGGGATTTTTTTTTTAAATAAATAAAAAAATTTCAAATTTATACATATGAGTGTGGGTACACGAATTTACAAAAATAAGCCATTTTTATTTATCTCGGGGTCAATGACCCTGAAATGAGGTTTACACATATCTCGAGGTCTGTGACACGAAAATACACAAAAAACAAAATATTGACCTATCTCAAAGTCTCTGACCCCAAGATATATGCTATTGTGATCTCCTTATTCTAATTATTCCTTTAGATTGCTACTTCACCAACGTTAATATATAGTACTATTATTATTAGAAATAAAACAACGCTACATGTATTAGAAATATTTTTTATTATTAGACATTAATTTTCTTTTTCGTAATATTTCTTTTAGATAAAAAAAAAAAGTGTTAGAACATATCCCTAAATTTTTTAACGGTTAAAAAATATGTATAGATCTCCTACATACTAAAATAGCTTTTATATCAATAATAAGAATAATCAAATTAATTATAAGAATTTTGCTAACAAATGCTCTCAAAAGGTATTTTATAACATGAAAAAATTATTTTAAAATTTTAAAATTCTCAGAATAATATTTAGGATATAAAAATAATTATTCCTTTTCTATATAAAATTATTTTATTTTATTTTTTTAACAAAGTGTATGTATGTCCTAATAAGAAGGAAAAACATTATAAATTATTAATAAAAATCAAAGAGAGAATAAACACGGTTTGTTCTTATTGTTTCCTTCTTGCCTTTTCCTTTTGTACTATATTGGAGTAATAACTCAACCAACGTTACTACAAATAAACTACATAGAGTCATAGACACAAGTCCATGTTCAAATTTATTTAATAATAAGGAGATGACATTAGCATATATCTCGGGGTTTGACTCCGAGATAGGGTCAATATTTCGTTTTTTATGTATCTCGGGGTCTAATCCGAGATACGTGTAAATCTCATTTCGGGGCTACTGACTCCGAGATAAGTAAAGATGGTTTATTTTGGTAAATTCGTGTACCCGTACTCATATGTGTAAATTTGAAATTTTTTTATTTATTTTAAAAAAAAATCCAATATCCTTATGCATATATATATTTTTAACAAACCCTAAATCTTTATGTTACTCTCATAATTCACACCGCCCTTACCCTCACTCAACACGTTCTTTGACTTCTCTCCCCCTCACCAGACTAGATATGCAGCGGACTCTACTCCCTCACGCCACACTGCGTCAGTCTGTCACTTATCAGTCACCGCCGCACTCAACCACCATCAACTGCGCTCTAGTCGTGGCGTCGTGATTGTGTTCGCCTCCATCCTCGAGTTCTCCTCCAACTGACGCGTCATCATCATTGCCAGTAGTAGAATAATATAATAATAAAAAAACTTATCCACATATAGAATAATCTTTTATTCATAAAAAGATTGAAAGTAATGTTTGATTTAGTCTTTACCATTTCTAATGCGTATCAAAATAGTTCGTGACTTTAAAAAGAGTAAACTACCAAAAATGACCCCGTAGTTTACAATCGTTGACAAAATTGACCCCAAATTTATAAACGACAAAAATGACCACTAATTTTTTTAGAACGTGACAAAAATGATCAATTGTTGAAAGAGGTGAAAACATTAATGGAAATGTCCTAGCTGGCAAGTTGAGCCTCCTATGTGTCATCTCAATCATCTAATATTGTTTCACCCCTCAAAATTGAACTCCAATTTATGAAACCCTAATTCTCAAATCGAATGCCAAAGATTAAAGTAACCATTCCCAAATAAAAAATACAAATTTTCTCATTCAACCAAAACTCACGAAGTGACTCTGACTCCCCATAACATGTCAACCCTTCTTCTTCTTCCCATAACCTACAAAATATTCAACAAATAAACACAAATCCAAAGCAAGATTTCGTAGCTCTACCCCAATTGCATTAATATGTCTGGCCTTAGCTTAAGAATGTGACCTTTGCTTGTATTTCCTTTTTCTCAACCATGATTCCTCTGATGTGTTATTTACTTCAGCTCTATTATATCCAAAAACCCTAAAATCATGTCAATTGTACTGCTGGAGTGACCCCCACATGATGTGTATCTTCTATCTTCAAATCCAATTCCAAGATTTCTATTCCCCTCACCCACTCCTTAAAATCATTATTGTTCGATGGTGTAGAAACTCAATCCTCATAAATGGTACATTTCAATTATTTCTCAACTGAGTAAATTCCTCTAACAATCCCTTGCATGAGCTCCCACCAAGCAAGTTGTTCCTTTAATGGCATGCAAGGTTGCAGAAAGTACCATTATAATGCTTCCTAATGTGCTCATGCCCTTCGAATTTATTGTTGCTTGCATTACCCATTAGTGAGGTCCTACGCTTCATGAAGGAATTGGAAGAACTTGGACTATACATGGGTGCTAAAATTTCAATTTGTAAATTTGGGGGAGAAAAACAAGCTTCTAAACCTAAATTGGGGTATAGAGATTAGGAGATGGATGAAACGGTGTTGAAGTAATTGGGATTACACATAGGAGGTTTAATTTGTCAGCTAGAATTTTTCCGTTAACGTTTTCACTCTCTTTCAACAGTTGATCACTTTTGTCACATTTTAATAAAATTGGTAATCATTTTTGTCGTTTGTAAATTTAGGGGTATTTTTGACAGCGATTATAAATTTCGTGGTCATTTTTGGTGGTTTACTCCTTTACAAAAATATCAAATTGCTCTTTTGATTTTTCAAATTAAAAAATTTCGGTAGTTTATAGTTTATAATACAAATTCCGCTAACACAATACTAATATGGATTATGTTAAAATATCAATGTGACGGTCACAATATTAAAAAGAGAAATTTTACAGAGCTCATTGTTTGTTAGCAAATAAGGGGCTAATAGGCTTTTTCCTGTTTTTCTCTTTCTCATTTTACCACTTATTATTTCTCTAATTACACTTATTGGCTCCCTATTAGTCGCCTAATGTTGGTTCCGTAACATTACTCTATTAAAAAATAATAATGCTACAGAACCAACGTTAGGGATCAATAGGGAGCCAATGAGTATAATTAGAAAATAGTGAGTGGTAAAAGAAAAAAAAGAAAAGAAAAAAAAATATATTAACTTCCTATTGTCTACTTAGTGTACAAATAAAATTATTTATTAATCAAAATATAAATCAATATTCATTAAATGATTCTTTGAGAAAGTAATTAATTATATAAATTATTATATTATATAACGATAAAATCAAATCAAACCCAATTATATCATATTAATTAATTTATTTTATTAGATATTCGAATATCATAAATTTATTATAATTTATATCAATTATTAATTATAATTAATTACTATGATTGGTTATTTGTTATATAATTCTATATCTAATTCCTATAAAAGGTTATTATCTTATATTCAGAAAGTTATTCTTGCCTAAATCATTATATTTCATCACATATTATTTTTTGATGTATTTGAATTATTTTTAAGTTATTGTTTATTGTTGATTCTTTATTTCGTTTAGTGTATTTGTTTTTTTCATAACACCTTATGAGATGTAAAATTTAATTGTGTTGATGATATATTTTTTTTTGTAGGAAGCAAAAAATGCAAGGTTAAGATAAATGTATCACTTTATGAAAGAAAAAAGATGAAAAGACTTGTGACTAATCATCAATGGATTTTTTTTTTAATTTGTATTTTCTCTTCAAAAGTATTGTTTCTTACTAGAGATATTTATCAACATTATTTTCGACAAATAGGAGAGGATGTTTGAAGAGTGAAGATTGTGAATAAATTTTAAATGAAGTATTTTCACTCTTTACCCAGCTTCCATCTTCATCTTAGTATTGCCTAATAGGAGATGTCTAGGAGAATGTTATAGATATAGTAAGTTATATGTAGTTATTTATTTTTTTAATATAAATTTTCTGTTTATTACTTATATAAGTGAGTTTCTTTTATTATCAATATTTATATATAATCCAAAATTATTTATAAAATTCATAATTGATTGAATTATTATCTTACATTTTAGATATCATCACTATTTCTATGTTTGGAGAACTTTTTTCTCTTATTTAATAAGATAATGATTTGTTTTAATTTTATTTAATAAGTTGTGATATAAATTTCCTAATAAAACTCCTAATAATCCTTAATTTATAAGTAAAATAATTATTTGTATCCTTAACATACTTTTTCTTATTAACCAATATTTAATACATATTTAATTTCATACTCTTATTTATTTTTTACATGGATTTTAGTTGTTTTATTTGATCATTTTTCATTCAGCCACCAAAATCAGCCACTAATATATAATATACATTAAAATATAAATAACATTGAAAATAATAAAATTACACATATATTCATGTATAATTTATGTATAAATATATGGTGGCTGATTTTAGTATGCAAATAGAATTATTATTCTTATTTATACCTTTTAATTTTAAATAAAATAATTAATTAATTATCAATCAGTTAAATTTTTTTAAAAACATATGATGATCCAAACCCAAATGCAACTCCTTATGGTTTTTTATTGAGTTAAGTTAGATGTACACTAAAATTAGTCACCAAAATTAGCTATTATGTATAATATACATTGAAATATAGAATATATGTGAAGTTTAGCTGTGTATTTTGGGATTTTTTTTATAAATAAATAAATAAAAAATCAAATTTATAAAAATAAGCACGCTCTCAAAAAATTATATTTTTAGGCGCCTTTTACTTATCTCGAGTTTTGTGAATCCAAAATACACTAAACACGTATCTCGGGCTCACAGAACTCGAGATATACTAAAAATAAATAAAATATCAATTGCGGGTTTAGAGAGCACGGAATGTATATGGAATATATATGGTGATAGGAGTTATGGGCTTATGGCAGATTGGTAGTAAGCATGTGCTAAAACACCTATCCCAAAATATTCCTTTTTCTTTCATTCTTTTTTTTTTTCATTATTATTATTTTGGAAAGAAATATAATTATAATATGTCGGTGGCTCTTAATTATTATTATTATATTTTAATTTTAATATATTAATAATGTGAAATATAATAAATAATTATATTCATTTTTCAAATAACTATTAACATAATCAATAATTATATATTAATAAGTGGTTTTGGTCAATCAAGTACAACTAAGTAATTTATTTTTGTGCTAAATAAAAGACTATTTAGATGTCAAATAGAACTTTATTTAGGTGCACTTTTTATACTATTTGATACCGAAATAATATTTTATTTAGCATAGAAATAAATCACTTGTTGTACTTGATTGGTCAAAACCACTTGTTCAAATAGCATTTAACATAATTAACATAGGATTAATTATTTTTCTCAACATTATATACTTATTACATGCATAAAATGTAAGACTTTTTATTATTATTATTATTATTGAGTTATAATATTTTTGGAGAAATTACTATTCATTTAAACCTTTTCTAATTTTCCTTCTTTCTATTATATACTTTTGCAGCTTCCATAATACAACTAACGTATTTCCCTTTACTTATATAATATATATATTAAAACATCCAAAGTTATTTTGACATAGCTGCAGCAATATACAAGTTACAAGTCACATCAACTGACTTTAATATATATTTCATGCTCTCGTTTTATTTATTTTTAGTATATCTCGGGTTCTGTGAGCTCAAGATACGTGTTTAGTATATTCCGGGTTCACAGAACCCAAGATAAGTAAAAAACGCTTAAAAATGTAATTTTTTGAGAGTGTACCTATTTTTATAAATTTGGTATTTTATTTATTTATTTATAAAAAAAATTCATATATTTTATATTTCAATATGTATTGTATATTGATGGTTAATTTTAATTGTTGATTTTGATGTATAAATAAAATTATTTTTTTTTAAAAAAGTTTTTGGTCATGGAATGCAACTCCTTATGCTATTGCGGTATTGCCAATTGACCTTGGCTGTTTTTTTTTGTTCTCTTAAGGGTTCTATTTTGGATTAAACCCGGTAAGATGAGGCCCCATCTGAATTGAGTGGTGTTTGGATCCATTGGAAAGAAACCTAAAAAAATAAACAAACAACTACAACAACGGTGCGGTGGCTAATGGGTCTCTCTACAACTACAACCATTGTTTTACAAAAGGTGTTATTCTCCTGTCTATTTGAGGCCGAAATATTAAAAAAAAACGTTTAGTAATTCCCGTCCAAAAATAAAAACATATTATTAATTGATCCAAATATAGTTGGCTCAAATGTTTAACCTTTTTTCTTAATAATTTATACAAGTGTCGACAATTTAAATCTAGCATACATCCTGCGCAAAAACAATTCTATTTTAATTTAAGCTAATTTATTAATTAATATATAAATAGATATATTGATTTTTCGCATCTTATTTCAAATTTCACTTATTTAGATAGGTTTACACACTAAACAAAATGACATACGCAAATAAATATGAAATATTACCAAATCTACTCATTAATATTTAGAATGCTGACAAATCTATCTATAAAAGAAATAAATTGATTTTATACCCATGAAAGATAACATTTTGTTGACAAAACTATCCAAACTCTAAAAATTTATTCAAAATTTCTAAATTATCCTTTAACCTAACCTTATCATAATCCCTAATTTTATTCCCGTCAGTTTCAGCCACCACCATAATCTTCAACCCCCACCACTACTAAGATTCTCAAATAGAGCACACAACAGAGGTAGAAAACATGGACAGAGATGTAGAAGCAACCAACGCTAAGTACTAGTGGCTTTGGTGGCGGCGGAGACAGGAAACAGGAGCTCGACGACGACAAAGAGCTCCTCCCCCATTCACCGTTTCAGAACAACGACGACAACAAGTGGAGTCTTCGGCAGTTTTGCAACTCGACGGCGACGAAGCTTCTCCTGTGGACGGCAATGGTGGTAGAGCGAGGCTAGGGAACAGCGGCGGAATCGCGGCCTCACGGTGGCGGTCACAATGAGCAACGGTGGCGGAGGAAGCCCCCTAGGCCGCGTCTCTCTCTCTCTCTCTCTTCGATACATCTCTTACACCGTCTTTGCTTCGAACTCGGCATTACCAGCGACGGCGCCGGCAACGACCCCCTCTTTCCTCCCTCTCGTTTGTGTCTTCCTCGAGCTCTCCCCCTTTCTTTCTGTGTTGTCTGCGTTGAAGTGTGTTGGTGTTAGAAATTAGAGTTTTGAATTGGTAATTAGGGTTAAGGTGGTGGAGGGTTGAAGACTGTGGTGGTTGCTAAGTCTGAGTGGAGTAAAATTGGGGATTAGAATTAGGGTTAGCCTGGGATAAAGGGTAATTTAGAAATTTTGAATAATTTTTTAGGGTTTGGGTAGTTTTGTCAACAAAATGCTATCTTTCATGAGTACAAAATTGATTTTTTTCTTTTATGGGTAAATTTGTCAGCGTTCTAGATTTGGTAATTTTTTCCAAATAAATATACAAGAGACACATAAAGTAAACAATGTAAAAATATTGGTTTCTAATCTCTTTTTTTCAAAGTTCTAAAATTAATGATTGATTATTAATTTTTAATTTTCAAAATCATTCATTAACATCAATTATACATAATTACAAACATGCATTTAGTCTTAATAGCATCATAAAAAATTTTTGAAATTATTTTTGAAATAACACATTTTAAATATTATTTTACACACTTGTTCAATGAATAGCTTTCTTTTTATTTTCTTGGAATGACATTTATTAAACAATTAAATTTAATATTTCTCTATCAAAGAACCTATTATTATTATTTTTTATACCGTGGGAGATAAATAAAGCTAAGGTTCATAGGGATTAGTTATTAACACGTTGAGTTAGAGATATTACGGAAAAATTAACCTAAAAATAAGAGACATATATTAGTATTAATTTGTAAAAAATAATAGGTTTTCTCGAAAACATAAATTTAAAAGATTCAATGACCCAGGAAAAATTTAAAAGATACATAAATAAATAATTATTCTAATGCGTGTAATGTCTTGTGTTCTTTTTTTTTTTTTACATGTTGTCTTCCTTTTTCTAAATTTAAAAATTAAGTTTATTATGCTAAAAGTCTCAAACTAGTAGAGGAATAACAATCTATTTCCATGAGGAGAACCTACGAGTAAAACTATAGATAACACTCATTTATATATAAAAGAATTCAGATCAACTTTGTTTTCGAACCAAACATCTTTTTAGTAGTTTTTTTTTTCTTTTCATTTATAATACTTTAATGCTCAAATTTATACCATTTTATAGAAAAATATAGATAAATATAATTTTTTAACTAACAAATCAATCAACAATAAATCAATTAATATAAAATAAAATTTTCATAATTATTTTTTATAGAATATTTACAGTAAAAGTTATAAAATATCTGAAACCTAAAGCAATTATAAACTATTTTTTTTTAAAAGCAAAACATCTGAAACCTAAAAAAATAGAACATCTAATTTAAGTTGTTGACTAATGTTAACTGAATTTTTGTCTACTAAAAAATGATAACAAATGCTATTTAAATTACACCTCATTGATGTTAGGTATCAGACAAATGAAACAGCAAAATTATACAGATGAAAAAATTAAGAATCTGTCTATTATATATGAACAACTGAATGACTTTCTTTGAGAATATTTACAATTTCTCTCTATTACAAGGAGAATACAATAATACTCTCTCTTGACAAAAGGAGAATACACATCTCTCTAAATATATAGGAGAAAACTACTCAAAGAAACTTATATTTTTCTCTGGATGACTTAATTATAAAATGAAAAAGAAAGTTGAATTTATAGCTAAACTTCTGTTACATGAACCATCCGTAACATGAGGTATTGTAACCTTCTTTTTCTCCAACAAAAAAAATTGATGGCTTGTAATTAGGAGAACTTTTCTCCATTCATTTTGTTTTTTCTTTTGTTTATTTATTTATTTACTTAGCTTTACTAATTTTCACAATCTCCCACTTAAAGCTAATTTTCAAAATTTCCGTTGCTCATGTATTCAATAGGCCATATGAGGATCTACACCATTCAAACTTCCCCGTGTTGATTGATTTTGTCATGGTATCTGCTAGGTTATCTTTAGTGTGAATCTTCTGCATATCAACACTTCATTCTTCTACTACTTCCCGAACAAAATGATACTGTACTCCAATGTGTTTTGTTCTTGAATAAAAGGCAGGATTCTTTGCAATGTGCAAGGCGCTCTGACTGTCACAATACACAAGAATCTTCTGCTGTTTGTGTCCGAGTTCCTCCATTAACCTTTGGATCCAAATAGCTTCCTTGCATGCTTGTGTAACTGACATATATTCAGCTTCTGTAGTAGATAGAGTTACGACAGTCTGTAACTTAGATAGCCAACTCACAGCTCCTCCCGCAAGTGTGAACACATAGCCTGTAGTAGATTTTCGTTTATCAAGATCTCCTGCAAAGTCTGAATCAACATATCCCTTGACAATAAGCTCTGATCCTCCAAAACATAATGCAACATTCGAGGTCCCTTTAATGTATCTCATGATCTTCTTAACAGCATTCCAATGCTCTTTACCCAGATTTGCCATAAACCGACTAACCACCGCAACTACTTGAGCAATATCTGGCCTTGTACAGATCATGGCATACATAAGACTTCCCACTGCTAATGCATACGGTACTCGAGACATTTCTATCATCTCTGCTTCATTACTAGGGCACATACCTGAAGATAATTTAAAATTCATAGGAAGTGTGGTTGAAATTGGCTTACATTCTTGCATGTTGAAGCGTTGCAAGATTTTCCTCAAATAATTCTTTTGAGATAGCCAAATCTTCCTATCCTTCTTGTCTCGGTGGATTTGCATCCCTAAAATCTTGTTTGCTGGTCCTAAGTCCTTCATATCAAACTCCCTAGCCAACTGTGCCTTCAATTCTTGAATCTGATCTTTGTTGGGCCTACCACCAACATGTCATCCACATACAACAGTAAATGATGAAATCATTTTCACCAAACCTCTTGTAATAGATACAATGGTCTGAACTAAGTTTGTTGTATCCAAGGCTATAATGAAGGAATCAAATCTCTTGTACCAACACCTTGGCGCCTGCTTTAAACCGTATAGAGATTTGGTTAACCTGCAAACCAAGTTTTCTTTTCCTTATTCAAAACCTTCTGGTTGAAGCATATAAATTTCTTCTTCAAGTTCTCCATGAAGAAAAGCAGTCTTTACATCTAGTTGCTCTAAATGTAAATCAAATGCAGCACACATAGCCAAAACTACTCTGATAGTAGTTAGTCTCACCACTGGAGAAAATATTTCGTTGAAGTCAACACCTTCTTTCTGAGCATATCATTTAACAACCAATCTTGCACGATAACGTTCCACTTGATCATTACTATCTCGCTTAATCTTGTAAACCCATTTGTTACCAATGGCTTTCCGACCTGCTGGAAGTGCAACAAGTTCCTAGGTATGGTTCCTATGTAATGCCCTGATTTCTTCCTCCATTGTTGTCATCCACATAGAAGCATCTGGATTACGCATAGCCTCCACAAGAGTTGTTGGCTCTCCATCTTCTGTTAGAAGACAATACGCATCATGGCTTGTCATAACATAATTTGAGTACCATGATGGTGCTAGTCTCTGTCGAGTGGATCGACAAAGTACTATGTCATTGGCCTCATCTGGTTCTTGTTCTTGTTCTTCGTGCTCTGGTTCTTCTTCAGAAATATTGTTTTTACTGCAGTTTTCATCTATTTGAACAACGGCTACCTCCTTAATAGTGCTGTCATTTTCTGGTTCTTTTTGTGATTCATTTTCTGCAAATATCACATCTCTGCTGACAACTACCTTGCGGGTAGTGGGATCCCACAGGCGATATCCTTTAACTCCATCAGCATAACCTAAGAAGATACATTTCCTAGACTTCGGGTCTAACTTTGTTCTTTCTTGGGAATTGTACATCACGTACACAGGACAACCGAATATATGTAAAGAAGAATAATTAGGCGACTTACCTTGCCACATCTCCATTGGTGTCTTCAATCCAATTGCTGTTGATGGCGACCGATTTATCACATAACAAGCGGTTTTAACAGCTTCTGCTCAAAAGGACTTGGCTAAACCTGCGATTCGCAACATAGCTCGTGCTCTTTCCAAGAGTGTCATATTCATCCGCTCTGCTACCCCATTTTGCTGAGGCGTATGTTCAACTGTGAATTGTCGCTGAATACCTGCTTGCTTGCAAAATGTTAGAAAATCACCATCTACATATTCTCTTCCATTATCTGTCCTCAGACACTTGATCTTCTTTCCCGATTCAAGTTCTACCTTCGCTTTGAATTCCTTAAATATCGCGAACACATCTGACTTCTTCTTGATTGGGTACACCCATAGCCTTCTAGAGTAATCATCAATAAATGATACAAGATATTTTGCTCCTCCTAGCGACATCTCTGGCGACTCCCAAACGTCAGAATGAATCAATTCTAATACGTGTTTGGTTCGAGCATTCGATCTACCAAACGTCAATCTATGCTGCTTGCTTGTAACACAGTGCTCACAAAATGGTAAGTTTACCGATTTGAGCCTGAGAATGAGATTACGGTCCACAAGAATCTTCAAGCCCCGTTCTGACATATGGCCCAATTTGTGATGCCATGTTACTGTCATTTCTTCTTGGTTTGCTGAAGCAATTGATGCCTCTGCCTCTTGCAAGGTATCTCCCATAAGCATGTATAGATTCACTGCAATCTTTTCTGCTTTTATTACCACAAGAGCTCATTTGACAACTTTCAAGATCCCACCTTCGATATGGGTCTTGCAACCAAGTTCATCTAGTTGTCCGATCGACAATAAATTCTTCTTCAAGCCTTTCACGTATCTTACCCCTTGAAGTGAGCGAATAGAACCATCAAATATTTTTATCTTGACAGTAACGATCCCAACAATTTCTAAGGCATGATCATTTCCCATGAACACCGATCCGTTTAAGACAGGTTCATATGTACAAAACCAATCACGATGTGGAGTCATGTGCCAGGTTGCTCCTGAATCTACAATCCAAACATCTGTGAGCTGCTTGCCGCCTTTAGAACCAATTGTTGCTTCGCCATATAGTATTTCTCCATCATCAGAGGTACTCGCAACACATCCTTGAGAACTTGATCCTTCTGGAACCTTCTCTATACTCTTCTTATTCCGACAATCTTTATTGAAGTGCCCTCTCTTGCCACAATTGTAGCATTTGAATTGCTTCATTCCTTGTGACTTTGGTCTACTTTGGCTCCCACTGGAACTACGCTCCATTGATCTCCTCTTGTCATCAACAATGCCTTTGCTTGCTTTGAACTTTCTAATCTATCTTCCTTATTTTTGCGCCTAGATTCTTCTTCAAGAACCGCAGCAGCCATGTCATCAGAAGAAAGATAATTGGTCAAAACATTATTAGTCAAGTTGATGATGAGTTGATCATATGAATCTAGTAGACTTTGAAGTAGGAGCTCCGCACGTTCATTTTCTGCTATGTTACATTCCAACGATGAGAGTTGGGAAAATAGCATATTTAGATTGTTGATGTGATTTGTTGCCGATGTGGATTCACTCATTCGAAGAGTATAAAGTCTTCTCTTCAAGAATATTTTGTTGTGAAGTGATTTGGCTTCATATAATCTGGTGAGAGCATCCCAAATTTCCTTTGTTGTCTTTTTCTCTGCTACACTTGATAAGACTGAATCAGCTAGTGCCAAATGTAAGTTTGCAATTGCATTGTTGTCCATCTCCTTCCATTTTTCATCTGTAATCTCGGTCGATCTACCCTCAATTGCTGCCAGGCAATTGTCTTTCCTCATAATTGCTTTTATCTTCAATTTCCATACGGAAAAATTACTCCCACTGAATTTTGGAATCTCAAATTTTGCTGCCATTATTAATATACTGTAACTCGCAGTGGAACAAATTATTTATCAATAACCTTTGGCTCTGATACCACTGTAAGGTACCAGACAAATGAAACAGCAAAATTATACAGATGAAAAAATTAAGAATCTATCTATTATATGTGAACAACTGAATGACTTTCTTTGAGAATATTTACAACTTCTCTCTAATATATGGAGAATACAATAACCCTCTCTATTGACAAAAGGAGAATACACATCTCTCTAAATATATAGGAGAAAACTACTCAAAGAAACTTATATTTTTCTTTCTAGATGGCTTAATTATAAAATAAAAAAAAAGTTAAATTTATAGCTAAATCTCTGTTACATGAACCATCCGTAACATAAGATATTGTAAACTTCCTTTTCTCCACCATAAAAAATTAATGGCTTGTAATTAGGAGAATTTTTCTCCATTCATTTTGTTTTTATTTATTTATTTATTTATTAAAATTAGCTTTACTAATTTTCACAATTAATTGATCGAATTTTTGTTGATTGCTGACATTATTGCATTTTATATTACACCTTATTTTGAAAAGGACATATACCAAAAAATAAAATAAAATAAGTATGCAGTATTTGGTCTTTACCATTGAAAACAATAACTCCCAAATAAATACATATTATACAAGATGATGGACACATGATTTTCTATGAGGTTTCAAAGCACTCATTCCCACCTAATTCTCCTTCCCAACCTAACAAATTAAGGATAAACAAATGAAATGTTAAACAATGAACTTATATATATGCATTAATATTTGTTTTTCTTCCCTAGATGGATTAACTTAAGAATGGCCATAGATTCTCATACTCATACCATGTTGCAAAATTTTGGGCTCTCACACATAATTTTGTTTTGTTATGTATCATGTATGTGACTCAAATTGACACATTAAAATGTAGACGGACTTGAAATTTGTGGTTTGCATCTTGTACTAGTTTTAACAAACCATGGCATTGACATGACGCCATAAATCTCTCCCTCCAAGGAGAAATTTTTCCAAATTGTTCATGCAACAAAATTTGGAACCATGAAGTGTGACCTATTCATCATGATCCAACAAAAGCAATCTGCAATAGTAGTGAGCATGTAGAAAAAAGAAAAAGAAATCAATACTTGGATATTTCCAAAAGATTCCATTACTTTTAATATAATAATATAATATGATATAGGATGGTGGCATTTTAAATAGCTGTAAATTTCAATTATAAAACTATATGATAAATATTTTTTAAATCAACAAATCAGTTAATAAATCAAATTTAAAATGAAAATATTCAAAATGTTAAAAATAGAAAATCTTATATTATATAATTAAGAATTTTTTAAAATTAAATATAAATATAACTCTATAAATATTTTTTTAGAAATAGAATATTTAAAACTTAAAGAAATAGAATATTCAATTTAAATTGTTAACTGATATTGACTAAATTTTTATTGATTACCTAGCACTAGCATTACCCATTTCAATCCAATTAAGTAGCATATTGTTTAGTGTATCATTTTTTATTTTCATTTTCTAACTATAAAAAAATAGAAAATTAAAAAAAACGTGATTTTATTGTTTATTTTTAATTATGAAAATATGAAAGTTGTTAATATATTTTACACAACACTATAATTATATTCATTCTTTTAGATCACTAATCACGAGATGAAAGATAAAAGACTTACATGATTAGATACATGTATAAAATAAATTTATAACAACACTGTATCAAAAATAAATTCTTAAATTAATTTATACTTATTTAAACTACGCCATCACTTGTTGACTTAACGAAACTTTTTCATAAGGTGGAGACCTACGATTTGCCTCCATAAAAAGTTTATAATCGAGAACTGTTGGATAATTTAAGATGTTTAATTAAATTATCATTTAATAATTTTCAAGTATCAATTTTATATGAACTTAACTGAATTTGAGTTTCATTCTCGCAATCATTTCTGACCATAGAAAGTGTGGATTCTATTAAATTAAATACTGATATAATGAGTATGAAATAATTTATGAAATGCATACCTTAAAAGTTGATTCCTACATGTGTATGGTTGATGAATTACACTTCACATCAATGGATCAGTCCCCAAGCTCTTCAATCTCTGTTCAACCGCTTTAAGATCACGAAGATGTTGCAAGATTTCTTGAAGCAGATCCGTTCCTTTCTCACCACCATTCTGTATCGACCCAACACAATTCTGCAGAAACTCTCTATCCGTTTCAAGAGCTTGTAACCGCTCATAAACACGATCCACTTCTTCTTCAATCCACACCTTTTCAACTGATTCTTCACCTTCCATCATTTCTCTATCATCAACTTCAACTGTGTATGCTTCTTCTTCTTCTTCATCTTCTTCTTTTTCTTCTTCTCCGTTCTCATTATCCGCCGCATCTAGATATGGTAACAGCCTTTTTGCCAATGATCCCATTGTTCTTCTTTCAAATTCTTGTTTATCATCTGAAAAATTATGCATATTTTCCTCTGGACTGCTATAATTCTCATTCAATTCTTTCTCACAATGTGTTGATGAATGCTCGGTTATTTCGATATCATCATGGAACTCTTCACTTTCTTCGAGATTCAAGATCTTTTCCTCCAATTCTCTTAGCTGGCCAAGAATCAAGGCTCGTTCTTCCTCGAATTCGGCTAACGAATCATCAAGAACATTAATATGCTTCACACAATCCAATGCCATCTCTTCTAAATTCGAAACATCATCATCAGCAGTTACCTTGTTCTTCAAGTTATCTTCTCCTTCTCCTTCTTCTTCTTCGTCCCTTGCTTCGCGGTTGAGATCAATGGATATATCAGAAGAGGAAGAAGAAGAGTCTCTACTTCTTGTGGCTCCATCCTTCATTCTTCTCAACAGCCTTAACTTCTCTTTCGCCTCGAAATCCATGACCTTCTGTCTATACTCCTCCAGTTCCTTCTCAAGCTCTTGCTTCTCTTTTTCCCTTTTCAACATTAGCTCATTCAAAAGCTGCAAAGCTTCTTGATCATACTCTGCTTGTTCTTCCATCATTCGCTGGTATTGCAGCGCTTCCATCCGCATCGCTGCCTTTTCCTCTTGCAATCTTGTAATCATTGCCATTGTTTGATTAGCAGCTACCGCGGACGCGCTTCGCTCTTCTTCTAGCTCCTGGTATATAGCACTCAGAGCCTTCCTTTCAGATTTTAAAGCTGTTTTTAGCTGGTCAATTGTTGATGTTGTATCTCCATATTCTAGCTCGCTCGCGACGCTGCCATCGATTGAGTCCTCGGCTCCTGATTCTCTTTGCATCAATTTCCTATGTGCATATTGCAGGCCATCTACAGAACTGGGAGTTTCAGGAAGTTTATCTTCATCTGCTTCACATGATTGATGGCTTGTTTCTTCATGATTTTTCTCGGCCGAGTTTGGTTTCTCAATCATTTCAGCATAGTCATTGTCTTTTTCAGCTTCTTTGTCTGAACCTGCATTGTGAAACATTGAATAGCTAAGAATTTCTGTATTGAGAAGTTCCGGAATTAGAATGAAGCAAAAGGAAAATCAAAGATTAAGGTGCAAGAAAACTTGCATAGGTTGCATAGGTTATTCTGAGAAATGAATTTATCAAAGACATTGGCAACTCCATCATCATTCTCAATCATTTCAGCATAATCATTATCTTTTTCACCTTTATCTGAACCTGTAGAATTTAAGTGCTTTAGAATTAGAATGAAACAAAAGGAAAAGAGTAAGGTACAAGAAAACTTACATATATTGTTCTGAGAAATGAATTCATCAAAGGCATTGGCAACTCCAGTATCATCCTCGCTTTCCGAAGATTCATCTTCTGCTATACATTGACATGAGAATTCTTGTTCTTCAGATGGAGGCAAATTATCTGTGTAAGCAATTGTTGAAGTCACATAAAAGATTGAAATGTTATTTCTTATAAATTATGAAATTATTTGTGCCAGTTGGAATATTGTGAGGTTCTGCCATGTCACCATTGGATAAAATCTGAGACTTGCTTAGATTATTCTGAGCAATGAATTTGTCAAAGGCATTTCCAGCATCATCATCATCATCATCACTTGTTGAGGATTCATCATCCATTGAAGATTCATCTTCATGTGAGCTTTCATACGAGCGAAATGGTTCTTGAGATATAGGCAGATCAACTGCATGACCAAAAGGCTATTGCTATTATTGGATGAATTTTACTTAAAATAAAAATTGTAAGAGAAACATGAAAAGATCATAAGCATTCTTGTACCTCTAGTTTTATTTTGTTCTTCTGAGACAGCTTCAGCAATGTTGTCTTCATTCGGCAAAGTTCGAGCGTCTTCAAAAGTAAAAACCTTCACTTGATGGACTTTTTCTACTGAATCCTGTTTCAACTCTTCAAACCTTTCAAGTTCATCAATCTTGCATGGCTGAAAAGGCAAAGAGGTGACAGAATCTATGAACTCGACAGGTATCAAGCGATTCGTATCGCATTCCACCTTGTTCTTAGAGTGTATATTGATGACTTCAATTGATCTATCTTCCCAATAGTTGATAGAACCATTATTAGGATCCAGCTCAGTGATGATGATAAGATCATCTTTTTCTCCTTCCTTTTCATCAGAGTGTAGATTGGAGACAGAACTCGAACGATCCTCTGCCACTTCCCTGAGGATAAAACTCTCAATATCAGAAAGTATCTGATGCACATCATCATGATCTTCTTCTTCTCCTTCTTCTAATCCATTGTTAATCTCAAACTCAATGTCTTTATCAGCTTCCTTTTCATCATGTATTGATTCTACTATGAAAGAGCCTTTTCTTGCATCTCCCCAAGAAGGCTTCAACAAAAGATAAGGAGGGTAAAGCTCTCTCCTCAAGCTCTCATTGCAGCAAGAGCATCTCCTTGTGTCATCATCATCATCATCATCATTATCACCATTTTCATGACTAATCCAAGAGATAAATGCAATTCTGTTGTGTCCAATTCCAAAGGAGTTCTCGTGCCGGCTCGGCCTAGAAGCCAAGCAATCCTCACACATGTGGTGTGTATCAGCAAGCTTTTCATGGTTTGAGCAGTAACCAAGCTTTGAAATCTCAGCTGCATGAGACTCACAAACAAGATCCTTATCCAAATTTCCAGTTTTTCCATGCTGCAAGATGTGATCAACCCTTGAACACCAAAGGCATGGTGGTTGGAGGCCAACACATTTTGCAAATCTTGAGATGAGGTAGCTGAAGAAGGAGTTGAGGAGAAGAAGTACTATGAGGATCCATTCAAGAACTGCATACACTAGAATCACCACAATTTTGTTGGTGTTTCTGTGTAACATGGTTGCAAACTTGTTGGCAGCCATTGATGAATTCTCCAAACCTTTGAAGTTTCTTTTTGATATGTGTGTGTGACACTGAAGAGTGTAGAAGAGAATGTGAATGAGAAGAGAGAAAAGTGTGGGAAGGGAAAAAGAAAGAGCAATGCAAAGAAAGTAGGGTGTTAAAGAGTACACTTAAGGGTAGTTTGGTAATTACCACATAACCAAATTTTCTATTTATGAAGAAACTAAAGAAATAATAAGAAGAGAGGTAACTTAAAAATAGGTAATACTAGGTGTACACTAAAATCAGCTATTAATATATGATATGCATTAAAATATTAAATACATATTAAAAATTTATATTTCAATATGTATTTTACACTAATAACTAATTTGGTGGTTGATTTTAATATGTAAATAGAATTATTCCTTAAAAATATAAATGAAGAGAGATTAAGAAAATTAAAGTGATTGGAAAAAGAGGGAGGCCCTGAGGAACGTGCAATTGTTATATTGAGTGATGAGTGAGTTAATATATTATTATGATTTATGAGCAATGTGCAACATTATTATTAGTAGTTACCTAAATGCTTAAAGTGGATCTCAGCAGTGACAGTGACATAATACTATCTTTATCTGTAACTGTTTCATTTCTAGTAGACATTATAATAGCCTGATATTTGGTTATTGATTATTTGGTAATGCCATTGCATCACTTGCATAGTTGCATGTATACTTTTAATTTCTTTTTGTATTTTGATATTTCTCTGAGATAATTATGTTCATTAAATAATAAATATATAATATCCTATTATTAAAAAAAGGAAAAATATACATAATCAATAATTTTTTAATCAATAAATCAATAAACAAAAAGTAAAATATTCGAAATTATTATTTATAAAACATTCACAATGGAAGTCATAGAACATCCGAAATCTAAGATAATTTTAGCCAATTTTATAAATTTTTAGAAATAGAATATTCAAAATTTAAATAAATAAAACATTCAATTTAAGTTATTAGCTGATATTGGCTAAAATAAAGATCATGAATACGAGTACTAGCTAGCTAGTAGAACGTCACTTTTTTGGATAATACATGTATAAACTAAGGGGACGAGGTGTGAAAATCAGTGATTGGTATTGCATTTTGTGTATGGATATGTCTATCAAAAAATATAAACATTGGATATTATATTGACTCACACGGTTATATTTTATTTATCATAAGATGAAACATAAAGAATTAGTTTGATAAAATTTATTGGAGATACGTTTGTACTTTTTAAAAGTATAAATATCTCATTTTATATTTAGTAGATAAATAAAAAAATACTCAAATCAATTTATAAAAAATTTTTAAAAAAATTTTGGGAGCTAACATATCTGAGAGTCAATAAGAGCTTCCATCCAACATTTAACCCTAGCCTCCTTTCTTTTTCTGTCCCAACGTCACCTCCACCTATGTTGTTGTTGTCGACCCCTCTTCTTCTCTTCCACAGTAGTAGAGCCCTCTGCCTAGGTCTCACAATCTTCAAAAGCACATCCTCCTTCTCTTTCTCCCTCATCAGTGTCCCTGATATTTCAAATCTCACATCTATAAATTATATAAATTTTTGAAAGTTTATAAGTGTGAGACATTCCTCATCTCATGAGTTAGCTTTTGGGGTTTAGTAACGATCCACCTAATCTCAATTCTAAGACCTGGCCCACCTTCACCACCGCACCTCTCCCTTTGCACCGCTCATCATCCTCCCTTGCCTATGCGCTCCTCTCCCAACCCTGAAGTGCACGCTCTTCTTGAACGGCAGCAGCGAGTTCATCGATCCATCCACTTCCACGTACATGTTCCCTCCTCTAGCCGCCGGAGGGACCGCCAAGAGGTATGTACTTATCTATCGTGATGGAACGAACGCCGACGTCAATGTCACTTGGATGGCCAATGCCTACCAGATATGCAACGTTTTTGTCTTCCTCCACTCTCCTTTGTGACAGCGTTGCTGTTTCTTTTTCGCTAGATGGGTTACGGATGATAACTCATATATTTTGTAGGTGATCATTTTTATTTTGTTTGGATAATAATTTTTTTTCTGTTGTCGTTGTTATGTTGGTGAAGGTTACGGTTGGTGGCATTTTAGGATTAGGTGGTGGTCGTGAGGTTAGACGACTAAAATGGGTGGTGTTGGTGTTGGTGATGGTAGATGAGTTACAGATGATAACTCATTTATTTTGTGGGTGATTCTTTTTATTCTGTTTGGATGGTAATTTTTTTAATTTTATATGGTAATTTTTTTTTATTTTAAATGACAACTTATTGACTCCCTTATGTTGATTTCGTAATACTGTTGAAGAATTTTTTTTATCAAACACTTTGATTTCTAACAAAAATTTTATTTATATTGGTTTTTCGAAGTCCAAAAAAAACATATTGGTTTTTCTATTATTTTCAATTAAAATTTTAATACATATGTTAAATAAATAAGTCCTTAAAAATTTATTATAAGACAATTAAATCCAAAAAAAAATACCATTACAAAACAAATTACTCATTTTTCAAAACAAGGAAAGAACCAATCTATCCGATGGGAATAATTATTGAGAATTACTAAATAAAAATTAATTAGCGACTAAAATGTGCTATTTGAAATTTTTTATGAGTAATGCTAGGGAGCCAACATTAGGGAGTCCATGAGTGTAATTAGAGAAATAATGGATGGTAAAAGAGAAAAGAGAAAAAAAAAATAGCCTATTGACCACTTATTGACTAACAAACTATAGACTCCTTAAACTTTCTCATTTTGTATATACCAATTTGGGTATCCACTCTAAGAAAATGAGATTATACTTTTAGCTTTTAAAATTATAAATATTTATACAATTATTAATAGGTGCACACTCTGATAGCCAGAGTTGCATGGCTAAGGTGACCAATCTAATATGGTGATGCGATGTGACAATATGAAAGAAATCAAGTCCTAAGATTGAAAGCTAGAATGTCACTTGCACCCTTTTAATTGGACAAGCCACCCTTGGTCACATGTAACTATTTCACCAGGGAGCACCCTTTATTTATAATGGTGTTTTTCAAGGTTAGCTTATATTTCTTAAACTAACTGATATAATCTTATAAATTAATGAAAATCTAGATTATTCTATTTTTTGTTCATTAAAATTTTTATCTTATACTTATTAAAAGTTATTTTTATTTTGATTTTCCAAATATAACTGCTATAATTTTTTAAAAACACCAACTTTACCACATCTACCCAAAACTAATTTAAATTAAATTTATATTTTATTCTATAATTAGTTAATTGTAATTTTTAAGTAGATATAATAATTTTCATTTGAAACTTTATTTACATGATTTTACATTCACGAATACTAGTAGGGATGAGAACAGGCCATGTCAGACCATGCTTTACTCTTAATAGACCAGACCTGCAATAGAGTATATTGACTTTGGCCTGACCTATAGCCTAATATAGATTTTTTAACAAGTACTAAGTCTGCCCTGTTGTCAAGCCTGGACTGGTCTGAAGCCTGTTGGTAGGCCTGCTTTTTTTAATAAATAAATAATTTATATCAATATAAAAAGTAAATTTAAGTATAATTCAATTTTTAGAATAAATAATTAAAATTATTAAGAAAATAAAAATGAATATGTACAATGAGAAAAACATGTGATTGAGTGGATAAAGATACTTAAAAGATTACAAAATTCAAATTTAAATTCTTATTATTACATTTTTATTAGTATAATAACATTTTTATATCTATATTTCCATATTTCCAGGCTCCTAGCAGGCCGGCTCCCACCTAATGAATAGTTACTCTTATTTCTACATAACCAAAGTAATGTCCTTTGGTTCAAATTATGGCATAAAATTATTTTAAAAAATTATAAAGTTAATTCGCTAAAGAATGTATACCGTTAACACTTAACATCATGGAGACATGGATGACAAAACGATAGTAGAATTGCAAAAGCAATAATAATAAAATCAAATTAATATTAAGAAGAAGCAAAAGCAGAAAGGTATTATTTTTCCTTTTTATAAAAATTGTTGGGGGAGGAAAACATCATCTTCTCCAACATCAATCCAACATGTGATTTTTTTTCCCTTTTATTTCTATTTAATTAACATTAGGAAATAAATACAGTTATCTGTAGATAGAGCAAAATTTGCATAAATTTAATTTTCTTTTCTTTCTACTTAAACAAAATTTTAAATAAAATAAAATAAATAAATAAAATAAAGAAAAGTAGAGAAAGTCACCAAAAAAAAAAGAAAAATAGAGAAGCATAGACAGCTTTATAGTTCCATGAATTTGGTTTGGAGTCTGGACCACATCACGCGCAAGATGGGCCCCACGACCTTCCATGAAAATGGCTTAGTAGGTCATCAACTCACTCATATATGTAAAGGTTACTAAAGCCCACTTCCACTTCCATTAGCAGTTACTAGACACACGCTCTTAACTCGCCACAAAACTTTGGCGACGCTTCTCTCGTAAAAATGTCTATATATAAATATGATCGTTAAATAACTTAATATATTATTATTTGATTGAATTGTTTAACAATTTACAATATCATATCATATTCATGTAAAAGATGAAATGGTCTCCATCTTCTGCCACTTATTAATTTTCTCCATAAGCTCCTCTTCCCTTTTTCACATTGCCATCATTGTTTCAATGCACTTTTAAGGCTCTGCATTAGATTACTTATTCTCTAACATTCAAATTATTCGGCCTGAGTTGACAGGTACAAAGCACACACATTTCGTTGAATTTGCGTGTTCACGTGTCGGACACATTTTAGACACGACACTCACCGACACTCGTCCGGTACGTCTGTTTTTCGTGTCTCATCTGTGTCTTTAAAAAGACAAAAAAATACCTCTTCGGACATACTTGACACTCCAAAATATCATCACGTGTCCGCGTGTCCAACTTGTCCAACTTTTTTCTTAACTTATATCCTTAAATTAAGTTTAAAAATAGCATATATTACTATTTCTTATAGCTAAAAATTATTTTAAATATTTTATATAATTAAAAAACATTAAAAATATTTAAAAATAATAATTTAAATTTTAATATAAATAAAATGTCAAAATATTATTATAATTTTATTAAACAATAATGCTACACATCCAAGCAATTCAACCAACCAAGCTCAATCAAGTATTTTTTATCCACTCTCACTCATTTACGTGTTTTCACGCGCTCTTCCAAAACACGCGACTCTTCCTCCAAATTTTCTGCAACAACGAACTTCTCTTCCTCCTCTTCCTCCTTCTTCTTCGTGCTTTTACGTCGCCATCGCCGTTGCCGCTGCCGCAGTCGTTGTCACTGCCGCCGCCACCATCGTTGCTACAGCCACCATCTTCGTAATCTCCTTCTTCCTCCTCTGTTTTCCATTTTCTCCTCTTCTTCTTCCTCCTCCTCCTTCTCCACTGTTATGATGTTGTTGTTGTTGCTGCTGCTGTTGTTGTTGTTGATGATGATGTTCTTCTTCTTCATGAATTGGATTTTTATGAAAAATAGAAACGAAATTTGAAGATAATAGAAACAGATTTTCATGCAAAAACTGAATTGGATTTTCACAAAAACAGAAACGGGTTTTGAATGAAAATAAAAACGGTTTTTTAATGAAAAACATAAACATATTTTATATCGAAAACAGAAACGAAATTTACATGAAAACAAAAATGAAATTTATATGAAAACAGAAACGGATTTGGTGATGAACCCACGCCTGGGCGTGGTCTTGTTTACACCTAGGCGTGACTTTGGGTCAAAAAACAGAAACGAAATTTACATGAAAACAGAAACGAAATTTATATGAAAACAGAAACGGATTTGGTGATGAACCCATGCCAAGACCACGCCACTTTGGGTCACGAAAACAGAAACGGAATTTACATGAAAACAGAAACGAAATTCATATGAAAACAAAAACGGAATTGCTTTTTTTTCTTCTTAAATGTACTCAAATGTACTCCTCTTCCTGCTATTATTTACGTGGTTTTGATCTTCTTCTTCCTATTGTTGTCGTTGCTATTATCATCATCGTCGCTGTTGTCTTCTTCTTATCTATTGTGTCGTCGTCTTCATTGTCCTCCTCCTTGCTGTTGTTGTTGTCGCCGCTCCCGCTGCTGCCGTCGCCGTTATCGTTATCGGAAGAAGCATGAAGAGTTGACGATAACGAGGAATGAGAACGGCGATGAAGGGAGTGAGAGAGAAAACAGAGAAGCTTGCTATAATGAATTTTGAAATAACGCATTTGAGTGAAAAAGGGAAGAACGAAAAATCAGGGATTGTGTGGGTTGAGAGACGCGTGTAGGTTGAGGACTTGGTTGGGTTTGGTTACTTAAATCACTTGGATGTCTAACATTATTATTTATTAAAAATACATTATATTTTATATATATGCCGTGTTCCCGTATCATATAAAAAATTAAAATTGGTGTGTCGGCGTGTCGCGTGTTGTGTCGTGTCCCGTATCCGTGCATCATAGGTTGATAGGCACTTAAAATTTTAATTAAAAGTTAAAAACCAAGTTAAATAGTAATATCATCAAGCTTTTCTAGAATAGAAAGATGATAAAATAAAAAATTTTAATTTAATTACCTTTAAATAAAGAGAGTAAGGCCAGGATATTATAAAAATTATAAATTTAATAGTGACGATTAATTTCTAATTTTAGATAGTTTTTTCCTTTCGATTTTTATACACATCTAAACTCGAAGGGCTCATTCTGTTGATAAACTCAGTCCTCTTCCTTATGAAATTACTTTGTGATGTTACCATGAAAACTGAAAAGTGTGTAATATAGACTGTGTTTGGTTAGTGTCTTCGAACACAAATATATGGACACAGATATATAGACACAGATAACAAATACACAATTTTTTACTGCGTTTGGTGATTTTTTCTAACTTCAGCCAAAAAATTTGAATAAAATGCAATTTGAATAAAAAAAGTCCTAGGATATTTATCTTAAAAATTAGAATATATTTTAAGAGTATCATAAAAAATATTTAATTAAAACATTTTTTATATTTTTAATACATTAAATACATAAAAACTTTAAAAAAATTATATTATTATACTCTTAACATGTATTTTTAGAACACATTTTAATTAAACTCTAAAAATTATTTAAGATTGTCACATAGTACTATTTTATTTTGGAAGAATAATGCTAGATGTATAATTTTTTTTAACCAAGTCTAACAAAAAATAACACACACTTTCAATCACCCACACATCCAAATCTTATTATCTAATGAAAGAAACTTGTACATGTAGTGGGATAATAAGTAATAAGAAACTTGTGGGATCATCCAAATGAAGTCTTTTATGAAAAAATAATAATAATTTATTTTCATCAATATAGTGATCTTTTATTAGAGGTATGTATATGTATAATACACCTTTGCAAATGATAATAACTCAAAATTAAATTTTATGTTAATGAAATAAAACTTTTTCCTTATCAGATATTTATATACTCAGGGATGGGGGTGACTTGGGATTCTGCCTATTGGAAATTCTAAAGTGAAGAGTGGGAAATGATGGAACAAGGTCGTAAATAGTGGTTGGTATGATGAGAATGCTAAATAGTAAATAAGAAAGAAAAAGAAAATTGAAAAGAGAGGGAAGGGAGTTGGATCAAATTGGGGTACAGTGACAGTGATTTAAGGACCTTTGCTATTGAGTATTGAATAAAGAAGATTGGAAATGATGTTATGTGGGGATCATGGTCTTCTCCCCTTCACCTTTTGCTTTATTTTGGTTTTGGTCTCAGCCTTTATCTTTTAGCTTTTCAAAAGCTCATTCCTGGATTTAAGAAAAGCAAAAAATATCTTTAACCATTTAATCTAATCACAATAGCCTACCCCAACTTATAGATCAATTAATTAATCCATCAATTAAAGCCACGTTTGCTAACAAGGTATCATAATTAGGGTTTTTCTTTAAATTATGGCATAAAAGAAAAAATGACTGCCCCCACTCACCTAACTGGGGTGTCTCTATAATCTATATTAAAGCTTGTAATGGGGGAGGTTCAAATTAAAGAGGGGTGAGAAAAGTTTGTTACTGTTTAAGGATAATAAGATCTTCATTTGGATGAGATGATATACTGGTATTGTAATTTGTAAAGTCATTTAAGCAAATAATTTTCTCTAAAGTTTACCAAGTAGTGAATGTGGCATAAATTATGATGAATAACAAAGATAAAGTATTATTTTTGTCTAGGATTTATTTATATTTTGGGCAAACATAGTCTTAAAAAAAATGATGAATCAAGATTTTTTTTTTCAAAAAAATAAAATAAAAGAAAACGTTGAAAACAGGCCGTTTCATTTTCCATAATAACATTTAGATCGTACAACATCATGGGAAGAAATTAATCTAGTACATTGTACATATAGAACACTTACAAACATGCATGCTTATAAATGGAATCTATGCAACTGTGATGAAAGCTTTGCATTTTATTATGCATATCACCAACCTATTGGTATGTCAGGGTGTGTTTCTAAGACGAGGTTTAGGGGGGAAAAAAGGGAGGGAAGACAAAGTTTGAAAAATAATGCAATTCTGCAAACCTTTCTCTACTCTCCTTTCTAATTTTAAACCTCGACTCACAAACACACCCTTTTAGGGTAGCACAATGGTCACTTGATAGTGATCATGGGGGGTTAATATACTAGTTAGAAACTTAGAATCCAATCCATGGGAGGCATATATGCTGTACAATGCAATGTTTGTTTCCATATATATATATTTTTTCATCTGGTATCTTCTTCACTATCAGATTTTGTGCCCTCTTTCTCTTGCATGATGCTTTCATCCATCATAAACCTCCAGCTATCACCTTCCTGTATTTCCCATTGTTTTTTCAGTTCATAAATAGCTTTTGATGCCGCAGCAGCAATGGCTGGGTTGCTGTCTTCTGCAAGTCTCTGCAAAAGAATCAGAGACAATAAAAAGAAAATCAATCTTCCAAAAAAAAAAAAAAAAAGAATGATGAAACTGTTGACAGTAGCCCAAAGTACAGATGATAGATTTGCATATACCAACCTGCAATGCCCCCATCCCTGCATTTCCAAGAGTCCACATCGACGGTGCTGCTGCTAGCGCATTGGCTAAAGCTCGTCTGAAACACATAACATTTGAAAAGAATATGGATTGAGGTTGCTCTTCATGCTTGTCTTCTCCTACTACTACTACCATTATATATTTCTTTACAAGTAATGAATTTTTGCTTTACTATGATTGCATATTTCAGAATTGTACGACATAGTGAAAGGGAAATTCTAAATTTTCAAAATAATGTGGTAACTTTCATAGCAAAAGGATCAAAACGTGTTGATCATGAAGCCAACCGAGCTAATTCCATTATTGGAAGAATTGATCTTTAGTACTAGTTGTATTAAAATCAGAAATTAATTAAAAAAAAAAAAACTGATCTTTTGGGAGAAAAACAAGGCAACGCAATCATATTCCCTGAAAGACTCTAACATCAGACAAAGCTTACCGAGTACTTTCATCGGGAGAACTAGAACACTCTGCCAACAAAGATACACTTTGTTTACCATCCATTGCATCAAGGTCTATAAGAGTGGTAATCAACAATTCAAGCTGTTCCAGGATTTAAAAAGAAAAAAAGTGCGAAAAATCAGTGCTTATTACTTGCATGTTGAGTTAGTGACTAGAATCAGACAATAAAAAAATAAATAGTGAATCAAACCTCTTCAGGGTCAGTGTAATCAATTCCATCTGCTTCTGAAAGTGCTGATGCCATACTCCAGTAAGCTTCCTGTTCATCTTAAAATCTTACCATATGATAGATATTTTCCCTGATACAGTTTGGTCACAGAAATTGATCTATATGCAATGAGGAACAAAAAACAGTAAACACAAACAGACCTGAAGAGCAGCAATCCGTTCTGTTGTCACATCCCCGGGAAAGAAATTTACAGATTTTCCATTCTTTTCAAGCCTTATACGACGTTGTATATTATTAGCTGAAAGAGATCTTTTATCTCTACGTAGAGGACTGCACCCAATATCATCAGAAAACAAATTTTCAGTGCTTATTATTATATAGAAGAAGGTATTTGAAGTTACTTGACTTACAATTTATACATCCTGCTCACCATGATGTCATGGATGTTCACTATGAACTGCAATAATTACATAATAGAAAGTAAATTTCTTAATTGGGATCTCAAACAAAATATGCATGATATTCCAAAAACAGGTTAAGTAGCAATTCATTTTAAGCAGAATAGTGCCAACTGTCAGGGACAGAAAATAGTAGAAAAGAAAAATATTCCAAAGTAAACACTGCTGCAGAGTTTAAAATGTTACCTCCAAGGCCATAAGGGCATCTTCCATTGCACGTTGCTTAGCACGGAAATCAGCAAGGCGCAAATCAGCCTGATAGTTCAAAGGTTATGTCAAAAGGGGTTTTGTATCTTTCGGCTATTCATATCTCTTTTAGACAATCAAAAACTCGTTTCTCATGCTGCGATCTCGCAAAAGGATCTAAACATTCATATTAAGATCTACATGGGATGGGATAGTAAGAAACACTTTTATTGCCTCGAGGGAAGACAATAATTGATAGTAATCATGGAAATAGTTTTTAGTGCTTGAATTTTTAATTAATGGACTATGGGATTATACAAAGTATTAATATGGCTGTTTTAGTCTCTAACTAAATGAAGGATAGCTAGGGAAGACTGAGCTTCAAGTCATACCACCCCCAAGGCATAGCTAAGTTGAGCCATGCTATTATGACAGGACATACTTCACATTTACGACCACCCATGAATTTGTTTTTTGTTCTATAGAAGTAATGGAGTTTGATGTAAGACAAGAATTAAAAGATTTATTTTTTTATTATTATTGTGAAAGAACTTCTCTTCTATGTCAACAATTAAGACACATTATAACCAACAATCTGTGAGTGTAGAATAGTGATAAGGGGATGAGCAATATATATAAGACAATCACTTATGCAAATTGTACCAATACCAATTTTATATCATATAAACCAAGCATATCGAAGAGAAAAAATCAAGCATATCATTGGAATGAAAAAGGAAAATAAGAGGATAAAAGGTTCACCTCTAAGGCCCCATCACTCCAATGCTCATCAGCGACACTTTTCAATCTGGACTGAGCTTTATCCTTTATTATCTGCACAGTACATGTAAAAAGAAGAGTAAAAAACCAGGACAAAGTATACTTCCTATCTGCAATCTTCAATCAGAAAATGTGAAGATTCTAGATGATACAGACAGCAGCAATGCTATTAAGCCGTTTAGCTTTCTCCTTGACATTGCGATCAATTTTCTCAGTGTCCTCTCTTGCCCGAGCTACACAGTAAAATAAGACGAAAAATATATGTAAGAATAGAATCATCCAAAAAGATGATGCACCTATTGAATCCTTCCTCTTCAGAAAAAACAAAAGGAAGAAATGGAATTTTGTTGTAAAGCACTTCAATATTCCCCAGATGCTCGAAAAACAACACTTTGATATGTAATAAAGTAATCTCTTTTCAAATCGAAGGTGCTTGCTAAATATAATTGCTGTCTCATATGGCTTGTTTTGTTTCTTTATTTCTTTTGGTTGGGTAGAGGGATGCTCTAGGTTTATGGGGAGGACATTGCTGTCCTCTTATGAAATACACTATCACTTCTACTGAAAACATTTATTCAATTTTGATTTTATTGATAAGGATGCAACATTACAGTAGAATATAACATTGCTTAAAACAATTGAATTGGCTTACCATCAAGCTTGAGAAACTCTGTCCCTAGAAAAGCAACATCTTGGCGCGCTCGAGCATCCAACCTCATTATGCCTCTGACAAAACAATAATTTAAGTTATTTTTGTTGCCTAGGACACAATTACATTTCATTTCTTACCCTTTTCCATCACAAATACACACACACATAAAGGAAATACAACTGTATAAAATGATAGACATTGAGGTGAGAGGCATTATTTAAGTCAGCTACAGATAAGTTCCATATAGAAATCTGCAAGCCATGATTATCATAATAGTAGACCAAAAACATCGTTTACACAATTGA
>JASCZI010181265.1:99193-111603 GCA_036250425.1 Stylosanthes scabra | reverse complement strand
AGTCGAAGAAGCAGTCTTCGAAGCGTGATCGCGCCAAGGTTGTGAACCTTGAGGATGAGGAGGGGTTGCAAGAGGATCCTGCCGCGGATTTGCAGAAGAAACGGCGAAGGAAAAAGGTCAAGGTGGATGAGGCCTTCGAGAAGGCGTTGGGGGAGGACTCCGCTTGGGAGCATAATCTTGATCCTCTCGCAGTGGCCTTTTCGGAGAGTTTTAACTACCGGAAGGCCTTGAATGCGGGTTTGACATCTCCCTCCGTGCGGGAAGCCCTTATCAAAATGCCCCCGGAGCAGCTTCTTGGCGAGTCCTACCATCTTCACACTTTTGGTGTTTTGATTTTCACTTTATGTTTGTTCCGCTTATTTTTCTGATGCTGTCTTGTTGGAACAGGTGGGTGCGGAGGCCTCTCTAGCTGCTAAAGTGAAGGCGGAGAAAGAGCTCTCGGCTGCCCTTGATCAAATTGAGATCTTAAAGGGGGAGAGGGACCCGGCATTGTCTTATCTGCCCTTCAAGGAGAAGGCTGACACCCTTAAGGACGAGCTTTCCGAGAAGTCTTTGGAGCATCAATCTGCTCTAAATCGGATTGCTCAGCTGGAGGAAGACAACAGGGTGTTGAAGACCCAGTTTTAGCCCTCCCAACTGTCCTTGGAGGCGGAGCAGAAGCGGGCGGCAGCTGCAGAAGGGCAGGTGGGGTCTCTTACTGCCTCTCTAAAATCCTGTCAGGCGGACCTGAGCAAGACTATCAAGGCGTCTGAGTATTGGCGCTCGGAGTGGCAGATGCTTGGGGGCGAGGTCACAGAGATGTGTCAGGAGACGTTGGACATATGCTTGGACCAAGTCTCGCATCTCTATCCTGGCATAGATTTTTTTGCCATAACCTTGAAGTCCAGATGGGATCCAAAGGGCAGGAGGATCTTTGTCCCTCGGGAGTCAGATGAGGGGGAGCCTTCCCGGATCACAGAGGTCGTGCCAGAGCAGCCGCCGGAGCCTACTGTTCAAGCTACGCCGTCAACAGCTGGAGATGCAGCGGAAGTTGGTGGGGGATGCCCCACTTAAGTTTTTGTAATAACTCTTTTCTTGTTTGGCACTTGTGCCTTGAATATTTTGGCCACTTTTAGTGGCCTTTGGATATTTTCTTTGTTCGGCCATTTTTTTGGGGCCCTTAAAGAATTTTCTGCCTTGCTTTATTTGCTTGCTTCCGCTTAGTTGTGCGTTTTTACCTCAGCGTTTTATGCTTTTTTTCTAAAGCTTTGCTGTTTGTTTTGGGCATTTGATGCCTTGTGCCTTTGCATTTTTGGCATTTTATGATGCCTTCTGCTTTGGGCACTTTGATGCTCCGTGCTTCTGCACTTTAGGTACTTGGTGATACCTTGTGTTTTTGCACTTTGGCACTTGGTGATGCCTTGTGCTTCTACTTCGTGGTGCACTTGAATAATTGTGCTTATAAGCTTGCTTGTCGCAATGTCTTAAGTTTTGACTATCGGTTTGCATAACTTGTTTGTTTCGCAGCTCAGCACCGGGTGATCAGTCCGGTGAGGTGCAGTGGTGTTTGTTTCGACCACTTTATAGGTTGCCCTTTGGGTTGATTTTAAAGCCTTAGTTTTTGGCTCCCGGGCTCTTTGTTCTCTTTTTTGAGACTCGGAAGGATGCATAATGAATAATGCTTAAAGGGTAAATGACAAGTATTATGAATGTAGAAAATAAAGTACTTGTTTATTAATAACGGTCAAGGTGACCGGAACGCTTGCATGCCTCATTAAAACCTCGTCATCCGAAAAACCCTCTTGGGGAAAAAATAAAGATGGGAGGAAAAAGAGTACATGCTACTACGTTCTGTTTACATGTGGTACCTTTTTAGGTTTGTTATGTGCCAAGCTCTTGGCACTTCTGCTCCTTCAACTGTATGGAGCTTGTATGCGCCTTTTCCGAGCACTTTGACTACTTTGTAGGGGCCTTCCCAGTTTGCCCCCAATTTCCCTTGGGCGGCATTCTTCCCTCCTATGTCAGCACTTCTTAGTACCAGGTCACCTTACTCGAGCTCTCGGCTCCTCACCTTTTTGTTGTATCGGGCTGCTAGGAGTTCTTTTGCCGCCTGCTGTCTCATCCTTGCCTCTTCTCGGACTTCGTAGATTACGTCTATGTCATCTTCTCTATGCAAGTTGTTTTCTTCCGGGCTGTAGCCTGATACCCGGCCGGTTTCCTCAGCTATTTCCAAAGGGACCATTGCCTCTGTTCCATAGGTAAGTCGGAAGGGGGTGAACCCCGTCGACGATTTTTCTGTAGTTCTATAATACCAGAGGACACTTCCGAGCTCTTCCGCCCAGCAGCCTTTCTTGTTGTCAAGCCTTTTCTTTAATCCGTTTAGGATTATTTTGTTCATGGCCTCGACTTGTCCGTTGGCTTGGGGGTGCTCCACCGAGGAGAATTGCTGATGGATGTGGAAGCCTTGTAGAAATTCTTTGAATTTCTTGTTAGTGAATTGGGTGCCATTATCAGAAGTGATGACTCTTGGCACTCCGAATCTAATAATTATGCTATTCCACACAAACTTCCGGCATTGAGCTACTGTGATTGACGCAAGTGGTTCTGCTTCCACCCACTTGGTGAAGTAGTCGATAGCTACAATTAGGTACTTGACCTGTCCGGGCCCTTTTGGAAAAGGACCAAGGAGGTCTATTCCCCATTTGTCAAACGGCTAAGGGGAGACGATAGCTGACAGCTCAGTGGCCGGTATCTGCTGCACCTTGGCGTGCTCTTGGCATCTTTGGCACTTTCGGATGTACTGCACAACGTCCGCCTTCATTTGGGGCCACCATACACCTGCTAGGAGGATTCTCCGGACAGTGTTTTTGACCCCTTGATGCTGGCCACAGGTTCCTTCATGTACTTCTGCTATGATGGTGGGGACTCGTTCTTTTTCAACGCACTTGAGCAAGGGCATAGCTGCTGCCCTTCGGTACAACTCTCTGCCCACCATCACATAGTTTAATGCGTCCCTTGTTATGACGTTTGGCTCCCCCATTTCTTTTGGGAGGATTCCTTTTTCGAGGAAGTCGATGATGGGTTTTTCCAGCTGCCTCCGATTGAGATTACAAGCACCGCTTGGGTTTCGTCAATGGATGGTTTGTCTTTGATCTCTTGGATCAAGGTGCGGTTGCTTCCGCTTGGTTTAGTGCTTGCTAGCTTTGACAGTGTATCCGCCCGGTTGTTCTCTTTCCAAGGGATGTGTTTCACATGTACTTGCTTAAAGGAGCTTTGAAGCTCTTGCACTTTCTCCAGGTACTTGGCCATTTGGGGGTCTTTGGCTTGATAGCTTCCGTTCACCTGAGAGGTGACAATTTGAGAGTCGGATCTGACTTCTAGCTCCGAGATTCCGACCTCTTTTGCTAGCTTTAAGCCTGCTATCAGCGCTTCATATTCTGTCTGGTTGTTACTCGCTAAAATTGGAACTTCACCGCCATCTCAATGGTTACTCCGTTTGGTCCTTCTAGGAGGACGCCCCCGCCACTTCCTTTGTTGTTTGAGGATCCATCTACATGGAGGACCCATGCCAACGAATTGGGGTTTGGGGTGTTTGGAGTGAGTTCTGCAATGAAGTCAGCCATTACTTGCCCTTTTATAGCCGCCCTTCCTTCATAACTGATGTGATACTTTGAGAGCTCCACCGACCAGCTTAGCATTCTTCCGGCCAGATCCGGCTTCTGTAGCACTTGTCTTACCGTTTTGACAATAATTGGGTGCGCTTGAAAATATTGCCTTAGTCTTCTGGCGGTTACAATTAGTGCCAATGCTAGCTTCTCCAACCTTTGGTACTTCAGCTCCACTCCTTGGAGGGTTTTGCTCACGAAGTACATGGGTTGTTGTACTTTATTCTTCTCTTGGACAAAGGCTCCGGCGACTGCTTCTTCAGTCGCGGCTAAGTAGACTATGAGGGGTTCCTCTGGTTCCGGTTTGACCAGGATTTGGGGTGCGGATAGGTACTCTTTGAAGCTTTTGAAAGCTTCTTCGCACTCTTCCGTCCACTTGAATTCCGTTCCTTTCTTCATTAACTTGAACAGGGGTGACGCTTTCATGGCTGAGGATGCTAGGAACCTAGAAAGGGCCGCTAGTCTACCGGTCAGCATCTGAACTTCCTTTAAAGACTTCGGCTGCTTCATGGAGATAATGGCTTGACACTTTTCCGGGTTAGCCTCAATTCCTCTGTTGGTTAGCATGAAACCGAGAAATTTTCCAGCTTCAACCGCGAAGGCACACTTTGCCGGATTCAAGCGCATTTGGTGTTCCCTTAACTTGCCGAAGACTTTCTCCAAATTGGGGATCAATTCCTCCTCTGCCTTTGCTTTAACTAGCATGTCATCCACATAAACTTCAAAGATGCCTCCAAATAGCTCTTTGAATACCCTGTCCATGAGCCTTTGGTATGTAAATCCGGCATTCTTTAACCCGAACGACATTACTTTGTAGTAGAAGCTGCCATGGGTGTGATAAATGATGTTTTCTCAGCGTCTCCGGGGTACATAGGGATTTGATTATACCCGGAATAAGCATCCATGAACGAGAGAAACTTGTAGCAGGAAGCTTTATCTACTAAGCCATCCATACTTGGGAGTGGGTATGGGTCTTTAGGACACGCCTTGTTCAGGCTGGTGTATTCGACACACATGCGTCACTTCCCGTTGCTTTTAGGTACCATGACCACATTACTGAGTCATGTGGGGTACTTGATCTCTTTGATGAACCCTGCCTCAAGAAGGCTTTGGACTTGTTTCTTTGTTTCCGCCACCTTTTTCGGGCTCATGCGCCGCAGCTTTTGTGCTACGGGCTTACTGCCGTGGATGATGGACAGTTTATGGCTGGAAAAGTTCGGGTCTATTCCCGACATGTCCGCTGCGGTCCATGCAAAGAGGTCGGAATTCAGCTTAAGGAATTGTGTTAACTTGCTCTTCAATTCTTCCGGCAAGTTCTTAGCATTCATAGTTATCTGCTCGGAATGGTTTCCGATTTGAACTGGTTGGAGATCGCCCTCCGGTTTTGGCCTCTCATGAACCTTCTTAGCTGGTGGTTCGAGGTCTACTAGGAGACAGCCGCTGGCTTCTTCCGGCTTCTCTAGCTTCGGAAGTTGTTCCTTGGAGATGTGTAAGGTGGCGTTATGGCATTTCTCTGCTTCTTGTTTGTCTCCGCATAGTACGCCCACTTTTCCTCCGTCTGTTATGAACTTCATAGTTAAGATGGAGGTTACTACAACCGCTCCTATCCGATTGAGTGTCGGTCTTCCCATAATCGCATTGTAAGCGGAATTATGGTTGACGACTAGCCACCTTACTTTTGTGCTTCTCCTGTTTGGCGGATCTCCAACGGTGACCCACAACGTCACAAAACCATTTGGAGTCAGTCTTTCGCCGGAGAAGCCGACTAACTCATCGGAGTGGCTTTCCAGGTCCTTGTCAGTGAGTCCGAGTGCATCAAAGCAACGTCGGAAGAGGATGTCTGCAGAGCTTCCTTGGTCTATAAAGACTTGTTGGAAATCCATGGAAATCACTAGGGGAGGATTTAGGGTATCGGTTGTTCTTCCGATTTCTTCCGAATAGAATGTGATTTCAGGGGGCGGTTTATCATGCAAGTCCTAGGCATGACCTCAACCACAAGACATGATTGTCTGCTCTTTTGGCTTCTTTCCGGGATGGCGGGTTACCCTCATCCGGAAGCCCTCCTAAAATCATCTTGATTTCCCTTCTAACCACGCCTTCCTTGCGGTCATCTTTTCCTTCCGTGGACTTTTCCGGGCTGTCCGCCCTATGTCTCGTCCTTCTATCGTCCCTCCGATCACTGCTCCTTCCGGTGTACTCCCGGAACTTTCCCTTTTTCAGACCTTTCTCGATAAACTCAAGGAGGTCACGGCAATCTTCAATGTCATGACCATTCTGCTTATGATACTTGCAGTAAGCATTCCGATCACCTCTGTTATTATTCTTGATCGCCCGTGGTGCGAGGATTCTTTCTACTTGTGATACTTCGTGAAGGAAGGTCGTGAGGGAGGCATTCAGTGGATTGTAGTAAGATTTGCCGGAGCATTGTTCCCGCCTGTTGCGGTCTTCTCGCGACAGATCTTTCCGACTGGTCTCTTTCTTGTCGCGGTCAGTTTTTACTGCCGTCTGTCCCTCCTCTTGCTGTAAGTAATCATGAGACCTCTCTTGAATTTCCTCCATAGTTTTGGGTGGCCTCTTGGTGAGGCTTTTAAGGAACGGGGTATCCTCTCTAAGGCCTTTAACCAACGCCATGAGGGTTGCTTGACACACGAGTCCTTCAATCTGAGTGCATTCAGAGTTAAAGCGGTCTAAATAGTTCCGCAGGGACTCTTTCGGCTTTTGCACGATTGAGTAGAGGTTCAGGCAGGTTTTTGGGAGCCTTCTCCGAGTGGTGAAGTTTTTCAGAAAACCTCCAGACAGGTCGGAGAAGCTCTTGATGCTTCCGGGAGCTAGAGAGTTGAACCATGTCAGCGCGTCCTTTTTAAAGGTCACGGAAAAGGCTTTGCACTTCGTAACGTCCGAAGCGTTCAGGAGCACCATCCTGTTGTCAAAGGCATCTAGGTGATGCTTTGGGTCACTGCTTCCATCATATGGTTCCATATCCGTGGGATACTTGAATTTTTTGGGGAGCTCTTCCGAGAGGATGGCGAGTGAGAAGGGATGTTTGCTGTTCTCTTTCGCTGACGGGTTTCCAACCACCACCGATGGCTTCCATGTATGCGAGTCGGCCACCACTTCGTCATCGTTTGAGTACGTGAGCCTATTGCGGAGTTTTTCTTTCAACTCTTGGTCACGCTTTTCAGCCTCCTCCAACAAAGCTTGCTGCTTAGCTGCCATAGCCTCCGCCCTTTTCATTGCTTCAGCGGCGACTTCCGCATCCCGAGTTTATCTCTCGAGGAGCTCTCTCAGGGCGGCTTCCAGCTGTTGAATGTTCTGATCCGAGAGGATTATTCCCTTATCGGGGGTAGGCTGCGGGATGTTTTCGTCCACGACGTTGTTGTTGAGTTGGGTGTTCACCATCTTTGGCCCGGAAGTTCATCTTTCGTCTCGTAACTCGATTCTAAAGTCCAGTCCCCACAGACGGCGCCAATGTTAAGCACAGATGTACCAAACAATGATCCAATGGACCTTAGTCGTGAGAGGGAGTAGACAATGAGAATGAGAGAGAAAAAGTGTTCCTTCCGAGGGGAAGTACTCGGAAGAGTCCGAGGGCTAGATCTGAAGAAGGTGATTAATGTGATGAGAGAATAGCACTAAAATCCCAGAATTAGGATTATGAGTATTCTAGGGCTAATATGAGAGATTAGGGTTTAGAGAATGCGTACCTTGAGGGGGCGTTGCCCCCTACTTATATAGTAGCGGGTGGTTAAGATTCGGATGGGATCTCTTTATGATCTCATCGAATCTTTCCTCTTTTAGCTTGATCCTTGACTTATGGACCAAGTAAGTTGATTATTGATTTAATGGATTGGGCCTTATTGGGCCGGTCCGTAACCGATACTATGATAATATTTTTAGTTGTTGATTTTAATCATAAAACAGCTTATACTATGAAACACTTAATCTGCTTCCTATACAATTAGTCAATTATACATACAAAATGTAACCAAAAAACCTTTGATTGCCTACTAATAAGATCTTGCACTTTCAGAATGATATTTATTGCGTATAAGGATGTTCATGATCGGCATGTCAGTAAGCATGTTTCACATGCATTTATAAAAGAATGTACTTAAACTTATTAAAAAATTGTAGGATTAAAATTAATTTTACATCGTAATTGGAATCTCAACATGCATTTCAGTTGGGCTACATCTTTTCTCCTCTTTTTTAGTTCAACTAGTACATGTTCTATTCCTTTTAAAATTGAGTTTGGATTTCAAACTGAGAATATGAAAGATTCCTATTGATTGTGCTAGTAGCTGGCTTCAATACAATATGAATGTTTCTCATTTTACCAGGATTACCTCATTAGGGGATACCTAAAGTTAAAGTATAAACCCAAAAAAGAAAGGGTAGATAATGAAGTGAAAAAGATTTACATAGGTGGAAAATTTTGAGTGCCAAAATAAACAAGGTTGTAATTTGTAACTGGTTTCATCATAACTCTACATCCAAGCAAAACCTGCTTTATACATGAGAGTGTTTCATGTAAATGCTACAATTCTTCTACTTGGACTGAAAATCCACATTGACATCGTTTTGTCAATAGGGAGGTTCTCTCATCAAAGCTCTGAGACTCTTTCAAGAACACATGCTCATGTTCTTCAGTATGAGTACTTATCGAAGCCTTGAGATCAATATTGTTCTCGCTTGTGTTTAATTGCTGGTTTTTGGGAGTCTGATTGTTGTCATTACTGTCACTTACTGTGGCATTTGATTCCTTATCATTCACATGTTGGACTTCAGTCAAAATCTCTGATGGCAAACCGTTATTATATCGATTTTTCAACCTTTGACGTGTGACGATAGATGAAATAAGCTGGTACCAACGACGGAGAGCCTCAGTTTCGTCTCTTCTCTTCTCTTCTTCCTGCCGTCTTTGTTCTTCCTCAGCAAATGCCTGGGAAATGGAGAAATCAAGGAAGGGGTAATTGCAGAGAACTATAAAAACAGGATGTAAATTTAACAATTTAACACCTGGGGTCAAGGGAAAAAAATCAAAATTTAGAAGGGTGAAGATGAAAGTTTAGTGCTTTATATAAGTAACTAAAGAGGCTATGGGGTTTCTATCAGTTTTTTTATTATTAATTTATTATTACTCTTTTAACGGCTAAGAGATTTCTACTTTTCTACTTCATATAGTATATGCAATTTTCATGAATTGCTAGCCACAGTAAATAAGCAAGGTTTTTATCATTAAATTCATCAGATTTAAAGAACTAAAGAAGCATTTACTTAGTTGATAATTTGACATACTAAACTTTTCCCATGTCAAATTTCGGTTTATCTGCAGAAATATTTCCTTAGCAAGAAAAAAGAATACCTCTAACAGTACATCCTTGAACTCGGCACACACCACAATACCATCAAAGACAGGGTATGAACGCCCGTTTTTAAATTCAAAACCAACCATAGCAGGAGCATAATCAATTTCTAGCCTCTTTGCAACTGAAAACGCCCTTGGAAATCTCAGATGAACAGTCCCTGGTGGAAGACATTTCTCAGACCAAACATCTACCTGACCACGTTCATTCTAATGCAAAACAGGAAATGTTACAATCAGTAATAATAGAATTCATGCAATCTCACCATATTCCAGCTAGCAAATTTTTATGATTATAATTTCATAATCGCAGTGAAGCAAGCCAATAAGTATATGGGGACAACTAGCTTAATTTACTTATAGCGCTATATTCATCCACACAAAAATAACATCTTCAGCCCTGCTCCGCATACAGCAGATGGGGCATCAAAGCAATGTTTTATTGAATGTTGATCCAATGGAAAAATGCATGGAACATACTTCTAAGAAACCTTGAAGGGAGAAACAGTTTAACACTTTATAAAGGAGATTTCCAATTTTCTACAATCAGAGAGTTTTCATACCCATACTTTTTCCTAGTATTTTGTAGAAAGTAACAGAAAATACCTTAGGCACAATCCCATTCATAGCATGAGGCAAATTTAGAGGTTCCAACTGCCAGCTACCATAAAGTTTAATATTTTCCTTAGAATCAGTGCACTCATAGTCATCAGCTTCAAAATCTTGTAATTTCTGAGTCTTCGCAGAAGGTTTAAGCTCCTGAGTGGAGTTATACATTTTTATTTTGGATAAAAAATCAAACAGATGTAAATCAAAGGTAAAAAATACAATGAGTTCAGGGAAACAACACTAAAAAGTGTTCGCAAGATGAGACCTTCACAGGAAGTTCATTGGCTTTAACTTGCATTCCTTCCCTGAGCCATCTCTCTTTTGTCTTAACCGTTTGCACACAAGTCCGAGGGTAAACATGGTGACCTTTGCAAAAGCCCAGAATTGGACCCTTTGGATGAAGTACTTGATACTTTGTAAGCCATCTTTCTATGGCATAAAGTGGATGACCTTTGTAGGCCTGCAAGGGGGAAAAGAGAGCCTTAAGTTAGGTATATCACCCTTTACAATTTCATCATTCTCTTTAGGGTTACTTCAAAATTACCAGCTGGTTAGTTGGAAGAGGCTCAGTTAATGCCCTAGTTTCCAACTCAATATCCTCGAGAGAGCTCCGTGTAAGTACAAAAGAATCATTCATGTTGGATTGTGTAGAGGTGCCATGGTTTGTTCTCGAAGGAACCTCACCTCCGGTTGCCCCTGATTCCAGGTCTCTCAGGGGTGCCAACACTGAATCCCACCAAATTGAATCAACTCGTTGCGATGCTATCTTATGCCACTTCATGCAATACCTAATACAACAAAATGTACAACCATTTTTAGGAAATGAGACATAACTCTTTAAGAGTCACTAGTCATCTAACTTAAGCTACTAATCAACATTAAGAGTTGAGTGGAGGTGAAAATGCATGAGCTACTTTCTGGAAACTACAACTATGTTTGACAGGAAATGGAATATTTATTAGGTAACTCTACTTGCCACAGTTCAGTTTTAAGGTATGTAAGAAAAAAATTGGGCAAAGATCATCTTCATGGAAAGGAAAACTACTTAATCGTGCTGGTAGAGTATGGTTAAGTCTGTTCTTTCCTCTTTGCCTATCTATTCTATGCAAACCATGTGATTGCCACAATCTACTTGTAATTCCATTGACACTTGCTTGCGAAATTTTATTTGGAGAGGCATGTCAGATTGGGCTTTGATGCTTCTGTGGCATTTACACATAAAAGGAGAAAATAAAGAGTTGTTCTTGGCAGTGTTATGGTGGGCATGGAGGCTCAGAAATAATGCCAGTTTGGAAATGAATCTCATCAGGTGTTGGAATCTTTCTCAGAGTGGTGCATGTTATTACATGTGTCATTTCTTCCCAGAACCATTGTCTCCTGTATGGAAGTGGAACAAACCTTCAGTTGGTTGGGTGAAGCTCAACATGGATTGAAGTACCGTGGCACAAAGAAACAAGCATGGTTGTGGAGCCCTTCTTTGAGATCATCATGGTATTTGAATCATTAGGTTTACTGCCAAGGTCTCTTCAGACAATAGCACAGGGGCTGGAGTTGGCTTGGAGTAGGGGATTTTGACAAGTGGTTTGTGAGAGTGATAGCATGGAAGGAGTAGGACTGTGCTTGACTGAGACTGTTACCCGTTTATCCATTACTGTAGTACTTCAAAGCAGGATCAAGAGTCTTCATTGGGACTGGCATGTGAGATTGGTGCATCTTCTCTTTACAGCGAATATGGTATCAAATCAAGCCTCACAGCAGGGAGCATCTATTGTTAATCCTTTCTTTAAGCCACCACCATAACTTGTAGGTATATCCCATTAATTTTTCTCTCACAAGGGTAAGAAGGACTGAAAATATATACTAGTGAACCACTATATCGATTATTATAATTAACCCTGTCATGTTTTTCACTTCAAAACTTGTCATGCTGCCATTTTGCATCCAGGGACCAGCATGACTCACTGGATTTTTGTGCCAGTATTGCTCATCAGACCAGAGAAACACAAATAATCTATACTACGAATAAAAGTAATCTCCAAAAACAAATAAAACTAAAGCATGAGCTTTACAAAATCTGATGAGCACAGTTGTTGGGAATTTGAGTTTAAAAAAAGCTTCAAAATGAACACAAATGAAGGAGAAATTCTAACCTGCGGATCACATCTTTGGCACCCTGCCCAGCAAAGGCAACAACATATCTTAAAGATGTTTTGCAAGCAGCTGTCATAGCCTCAACCTTGTCCTCCCCATCAATAACAGAATTCACGACATCAACATGCACCCATTTTCCTGTCAAATTCTCTTCACTGCAATATACTTCTGCCCAATAGAGAGGAGATCCTACTTTTGTTGATCCTAATGCTGTGGAAATTACGTGGGGCGGCGTTGAAGATTCTCCGGTAGTATCTCTCTTCATTTTCTTTGAGGGAGAAGAAACATTTGCTCCATCAGCATTTGTACCTGACTCCAATTTACTATTCAAGGATCCAACTGCTGTAGCAGAAAGAGCCATTTCCAACTGCATCTCAAATTCAAGATCCCCTTTCCTCTTTGATCTACAAGATTGTTCAGAAAGACACGGTTTGGAGTTGTCATCTTGTGTCTCAGAAGCTTGTGACTTGATCACACTATCATTCAAGTTTTCAGCAGCAGGAAGATTACTAGACTCAGACACATGGCTTGTTGCACGACCTTTCTTACTCTTCTGTGAATTCCCACAAGGGATTTCACAGATTTTTTCTTTCTCATGGGATAATGATTTTTGTGTTGAGTTAAAATCCAATTTTTTCTTG